>JBBPKJ010000006.1:0-126096 GCA_038089195.1 Brasilioporus rufonigricans | reverse complement strand
GATCTCAGTGGCTCAGAATTTCAGTATCATATTTTTTCACTCTCGGTCTACTTGTACTATGTACTTCTAGTTCACCCGCATATAATGGCACCTCTTACGAGGCATTTCAACTCGTTGTTGACGAGCTATGCATTGACCGAGGTGACCATCATTTTATTACATGAAATTTTGGTTTGGACAAGTCACGTGAAAACGACAGTAACTGCATTCCCATCCTATGTATGGTGCCCAGTCTTCTTTGGGTCAACAGGAAGACCCTCCAGACCATTGGCGTTATGAGCAATAAACTGAATACTGATTATCGCACGGCAAGGCGGGAGTGTCACACACATGTTATGTACATGACGCTACCGAAATTGCAGTACCACCGATCGTCCCAAAACAAAAATCAGAAGTGAGACACCTACGTAGCGACATTGAAAATGCTACAAGCATCACCGTACAACAAAAATAACGACCAAATGTGAAGACTTGGGGGATATAAAATGATGATCGCATGTGCCACAGGCAAACACGGGTATCACGACGGACTCTAAGAAATATGCTGGTGATGAGTTAGGTGTGGATTCGACAATTCGAGATGCATCCACACCTAATCGATGTTTTGGTCGATAACGACTAATACCTCTGTCCATCCGGATTCAAACTACTCGCTCTTCCCGCGTTTCTCCAACCGACGTCAGGTTGATCGATGGGTGCTTGCTCTAAGCATTCACGGGGGACCATTCCCCGTTCACCCCTAGCGTTGGTGCACAAGTCCCAGCCATCATCATACCGTTCGAGGATGAACACGTGTTCACCTGTCGTGATGGAAAGCTCGTCCGGGAGAGTGGGTACAAATGTACATTTGACTGTTGCCTCCATTGGCACGCGCTGTGCACGCACGGAGGGCAAGGTAGGGGGAATGCCCATGCCTGGAGCAACATGTACCATGGCTGTAGGAGGGTTGCCGGGTCCGTATACAGAAGGAGCAGGGTGCGTGGGGTAAGCAGCCACTGGGGCGGGATTGTTGTATGTTGTTGGAGGAAGCGTAGGAGCAGCATAAGTGGGCATTGTAGGGGGCTGCATGTGTGCAAGGGGTGAAACAGGGGTAGAATACATGGATTGGCCACGAGCCGCAAAAGGCGATGGTGGAACGTTTCTTTGTGCAGTGTTCGCGACGCTAGAGAAAGACGCACGTCGCTCGGTGACATCTGAGAAAGGTTTAGGCTCGTCGACGATATCTACTCCCAGTCCCGGAATCCCAGTCCATGAGATGTGTTTGCGTGCGCGGCCGCGAAGATAGGTCTTTCGAATGATAAATACGATGAGCGCCGCGCCGACTACGGCACCCCCAGCAATGATCCCAGCAATTGCACCGCCCGAAAGGCCGCTGCTCTGCGCTGCACCGGCATGCGGCTGCGGAGTGGGTGTTAGGGATGAGGTCGGGAATGTCGACGTCAATACGGCTGGTGGAGTACTCGTGGACAGGGACAGCACAGGGGAAGTCAGAGGCTTTGTAGAAGACTCGACGGAAGAGGTCGATGGCGTGATAGCAGAAATGAGCACGGAAGATGAGGATGAAGAAGTGGAAGAAGTGGGAGCACTGCTCGAAGAATGGGCTGAGGATGTGGCAGGAGCAGGAGGGGTCTGGCTGGACGTCGTCAATGGGGTCGGACCCTGGGTCGTTGTTGTCGTTTCGTTGCCAGGACTGACAGCTGCAAGTACTGGGAAGGCGGGTCCCGAAACTGGTTGAACGTGCCCCAAGCGTTTTGCATGGCGGGCCCGCTCAGCGGGCACGCGTCGCATTCCTGCTGCGTGCATTCTATGTGGGGAACGGGCGTTTCAGCAGTACGAATGATGTCGGTTAACGATAGCGTGTACTGTCTCGTAGAAGGAGTGTGAAGAGTCCGGGGACGAGTAGAATGTAATGAACGACGGAGTCGGATGGAGTAGGACTTGGTGAAACACAAAAAAAAGTGCCATGCCAACGAACCGAGACGCAAGTGAAGGAATATATTTAGAACAAAGTACACTACACACAACTACGTAGCTTAGCACGGGCGAGACAGCGAGAACATGCCGTAGACAATGCTACATGTCCTCTGCCTTCTCCAGCTGTACCCTTTTCCTCGAACCCCCCACATCCGTGTCCAGTCCTCGCTTCCGTCCTCCCTTTGCCTCGTCCAAGAACTTGTCCAACCCGAACACATCCGCGGAGTCCTTTTCGAACTGCACAGGCCCCTCCCTCACCTCCTGCTCGTCCGCACCTTGGAAGCCTACACGTGGCTGGCCCAGTCCGAAGCGATCATTAGAAAGAGCCTTCCCTATGCCCTCTTCCGTCCCACCGCCAAATACCTCCTCGCTGCTCCCTTCAGCGGCAATATTCCCACGCGCTTTGTAGATCGCTGCAGCCGCGGTCGACCCGTGGAACAATGGCCGGTCATATAACGAGTAGCTCTCGTCGTCTCCAAACGTGTTACCGAGTTGTTCCCGATTGAAAAGTCGCGAGTCCAACATGCTCTCCTTGGATAGCGTTGGCTTCGCGAGACCAAGTGCAATTTTCTCGGAGATGTCACGGTTTTGCTGGCGGGCAAGCATCTTGACACGTTGCGCCGTACCCATATTTGACATCCGCATCTCCCGCTCACGTTCGCGGCGTTTCTCCGCGCGCATGGTGTCCCTAACCTTGGCGGCTTCTTCGTCCTCTTCGTCTTCGGACTGAGCGGCAGATGATCCGGGTTCTGATTCGCTCCCATAACCCCCTAGAGCAGAGGCAACGGCGGCACGCGACTCTGCAGTGGGCCTGGAGGCAGTGCCACTGCGCTCCTCGCGTGCTCGTTGGGCAAGAAGACGAAGGTTCTCTTCTTTTGCTTCCCTTTCTTTTTGTACTAGCTTTTGTTGCATGAGTGCTCGTTGCCGGACCTCCTCACGAGCATGCCTGTCTGCGATGAACAAGGCCTCGGAGAACTTGGCAAAGTTATCGTTGATAGATACCTAGGGGAATAGTGAGCAAGACTATATACCGGGAAAAAATACGAGGAAATTCACATCTTGGAGGCCCCGCCCGTCGGCAGCCAAACGTTTGTCGAGAGGGATGGTGAAACCTTTGTTGTTCTTCCAATTTGATATGCATGGAGGAATCATCCATTCTTTCTGCTCAGCAGCCGTCGCTTTTCGAGGTGGACTCCGCAGGACGGGCGGGGGCGGACTTGGTGGTCCTCGAGGGATCTTTTTGTGCTTGAAGCGAGGGGGCTCCAATGGATCCTCGACTACTTCGGACATCTTGATGATCCTTTGCTTCAGTGCTCCGCCGTCTCCACCCTGCTGTTGACCAGGAGTATAGCGGACATATGTCGTCTTACCAACTGCATCAGGCACATTCTTGGGTTGGGCGGCTTTGATCTTGCCGGTGACCAGCTTTTCGAGAGCTTGTCTGGTTCGTTCTGCAGTGGCCTGAACATCCTCTTCGGATGGTCTTTCCATGGAACGTTGTTCATCAGTGATGTCTTTGCGGTGTGACAGAGGGACAAGGTCTTTGAATTGGGACTGTATAAACTTTCCAGCTCTCTGTCCTTGGTGTGCGATGGCATCGTATCGAACATTGCCCTCGGAATCGACCTGCAGCGCGAGGGTGTTTCCTGCTTGTGTCTAGATGACGGTAAATAGGGTGTCCGTGGACGGTGAAACTATACCAACCTTCTTCTTTCCGAGGTTGAGAGGATACTGAGCAACGTGACACTCAGGGTAGGCCCCACCATCGCCTGTGGCAAGCGGGTCAGCGATGAAGGATGGCGAAGGGTAAATGGGACATACCAAAGTCCTCTGGTGACGTCGGCTTCCATCCTTTGCGCTTCCCGTAAGGCGGAATTGCCGGTCTGACCGCGACGGTCTGGGACGGAAACAAAAGGGACACTTGGTCCTCGTCGTCCGGGGTGTCGGAGACGTGAATGGGTTGTGGTAGTACACTGGCAAGCCGGGTGAGTGTTCGCGACTCGGACAAGGACGAATTGACGCACGCAGCGAGGGCAGCCATTTGACGAGACGAACGTCGATGTGCAACTCGCGAATATCTAGCGTTATGTCAGCGTCTTCGTATGGCTGTGTTTGTTCCGCAGTGGCTGTGCTAAAGGTTATTTCCGAGTTCCGATGCGTTTTTGCAAGGTGCGATGGATCCGCCTCCGCCCAAGTCTGGCGTGCGGGCTGCGCTCGAGCACACGGGCATCCCGGCGAGCTGGCTGTCGGCGCGACCCCGACTCCCGTCTAGAAACTGGTGCATTTTCATCACGTTCACTTCCTCGCTCATCTCCTACTATGCGTACGATCGTCATCAAGCACGCGCCATCCGCCAGTCGTACATTGACCGCGTCAAGCACTTCGCCGACGAGCCGATGAAAAGCACAGACCTTCCCCGCAAAGTGGTCGTCTATGGTGCCAAGTGGCCGGGGGACGAGGACCATCAACGTGCTGTCAGGTTCTTCAAAAAGTACGTCAAGGTGTGTACGAGTTTCTCGGACAAGCAGAGTCGTTGTAAACCATGCGTCACAGCCAGTATTGGTCGCGGCTGCTATTGACTATGATATCGTCGCTACCCGTCACTCGGGCGACCTTGTCGAACGCGTCGCTTCCACTGTCATCAAAGACCGTCGTCTCGCATTGGGACTTGACCAGTCCATTGCGTCTCCACTCTCACTTCCCAATCAGCCCACCCAAGAACAAAAGCACACTCGGGAATTAGAAGGAGGTGTTATTCTCGTAGGAAGACACACCTTCAAAGAATACATGGCTGGTCTGAAACGAGGCTGGAGCGGGGGGCTAGACCTCATGGACAAAGAGGAGAAATTGGCGCAGGAATTGGCATCGGATGGAACCTTTGACGAAACAGATGAATCTAACAGTTCTCCAGTTGGGATTGTGGACGACCGGAACGCTGAACCAATACCAACACGGTCCCGTCTCCTTCCTTCCAACAACGCCCTGCTCTTTTCCCCGCTCAAGTCACCTAGTCCTCCAAAGCATCAGATACCGACTGCGTCAAATCCGCCACTCGTAGATTCCACGCCTCCTGCTTCTATCCCTTCCCAGCCTCCACTCCTCCTTGTTCCATCTGTCAATTACGTCGGCTTTCGCTTCATCCCCCACATGATCTGGGGTTTCTTCAACGAGCGTCACAAAACACGGATTGGCTGTGAGGCCGCTTACTCTTTGGTCATCAATAAAACTCGAGAATTTCAGAGTCCAAGCTCGAGCTTCGATCTCGATCCTGATCCCGACGCTTCGTCCAGCGAAGGTCAGGAGTCAGGGGGCGACGACAGCAGACAATCAAAAGTCACCCAAAGCCGACCACAGGGTGGTGATCTCGACTTTAGTCTATCCTCAGAATATGTACTCACACCTCACTCCCCTCTCTCCAACATCGCTTCCTCCCGTAAATCGTACTACAAGACTCTCCCCCAACGTCTAGCTACTGCGCGCCAACTTGCGCGTGGTGTGCGTGAACCTACCAAGGAGGAGGAAAAGACACCACCGCCAAGCGAAGTCGAGCTCAGAGCAGAGCGCCTTAACAAGGAACTGAGGTGGAGGGGAGAAGAAGAGGCCTGGAAGATTGTTGGGCCTGGTAGTGGTGTCAACTGGGATGAGAGATTCAGGGGAGTATTGAGGGTATTTGCCAGCCCTGGAGCTGATGGTGAGGAGCTGGAGAGTGAATAAGTTTGGAAGTTCAAGTTGAGGATGGGTGGATCACGACTGATACTTCCAGATAGACCAGCACTAGTCATTATAGCATATATTTATCTTATTAACACCACGTATCCACTCACCGCATCGCTCAGTTGGCACTAGGAATATAACGACACCTCATTAATTCCAATTCGGAAAGTGGTACACGCAATGATCTATCGAATCTGTCACATTTGGGGAATTCACGCCAAGGCTGCTATACAGAAAAGATTCTGGAACTGGCACGGCGTTCTACAGTCGTTTGGAACAAGAGTACATCATCGTGTCCAAGGTTCGAGCGACAACTTGAATGTTCCGTAAACAAGGCATGTGAGGAACACTAACGAGAAGGAAATAGAGGATTACCTGGCCTTCCGCAAGTCCGAACACACCAAAAGAAAGGGTGGAATGACTCTAGTCCGGGATCAATTCTACGGCTCCACTCGCAACCCAACGCTCGAATTCTGCAAGAGGATCGTCCACAATGTCGCCTAAGTCACCAGGATCGTCAGGGATCTCAGAAGTAATGCCGCTAGTAACAGGTGATTTTCTTCTCTGTGAAGCGAGACCGTGCGGATTGATTGTTGAATCACCAGTCGTTGAATGATCTTGGGCATATGGCCCAGAACGTCGCATAAAGCCCTTGATCCTCGAAGGAGAAAGTGCGTATGAGTCGTTTCTTCTGATACTGGATGAATTGGGCCCTCGGACGCCTCTTTCAGAAGCAGTTGCGTTGAAACCTCCGCGAAGCAAGGTCCGGTGGGTGCCTGCATCGTCTCCAGACCGTTGGCTGGAAGCTGGCAGAATGTCACCCCAGGTATCCACAGGAAACTGATCGACGGCCGGATCAGGAGCGGTATGGAAGAAGCTTTCATCGGGGTAAGAAGTCGGGTCCCAACTCGCAGAGTGGTCGTCGGAAGGCTCCGGTGTGTTTTCGTCATTAGAGCCAGAGAGAAATAATCGTTCCTTGTTAACCTCGGTAGACGGTCGCAAATTGTCGCGTGAAGTAACCTGAGATTCATTAGTATGGAAAACCAGACGGGGTGCAGTAAACCTTTTTGCGCGAAAGAGGTTGTCCCAACGAGGGGGCCGTAACATCTAGTTTGAGCCGTTTTGGTGGGGGGACCTCGCATCCCTCGAATTGAACACGACCAGTGTCGTGTACGATGTTGTCTTGTTCCCAGACCTCAGAGATTAACGGAAGCTCGTCGCACCAGCCATCTGTTAGCGCAGATTCCGTCGGGGTAGGTGATCGTGAGCGTTTTAATGTCGTCAACTGCAGATCGAAGTTTGGCGCTAATTTGTTGATCCTTGACTTCTTGGAATGGTTGGCCAACTCCAAGCTTGGCCTGATGGCACGGACATCGCGCGCGGTATTGGCACCCACATGCACCTTTTCTAACTGCTGGGGGGTGGCGTTCTGTTTAGCGGGTTTGGTTCGACTTTTCGGTATAACTTCGGTCTGCTCGTCCTGGAGCGACTTCTCTGTGATGGCATTTTCTGGTGGTGGAACGGGTTTCACGTCGGAATAATCTGTAATTGCTTGCCGCCGTTTCTTCATCGCACGTGACGGCCCTGACAAGCCTTCCTGACAGCTATAACCGAGTTTAGTGATTAATAAAATTAGTGACAACGCACCAGTAATGACGACACTTGAGCTTGTCTTTGCAAGGGTGATTACACCTGGACAAGATACGTACATTAGATGATACACCGAATCGAAAGAAGGCGAATTCACTCATATTTCCCATCTGGGCGTTTTCTCGGATCTCGCTCTACCCGTGCTTTTACAGGTGGATTCGACTGAGGTAGATGATAAACTTTGGATGAACTTTCATCTACACCTAGGAAAATACAAATCAGCGAGGGTCCACTTCAAACGGTGAGCCTGTCACGACATTTCGTAGAATAGGAATCTGGAATCTTATCATCATCTTCCAAATCAAAGTCCCAGAAGTCGGGGACGTCCTCGAGCCCTTGTAGGTCCATTTCCTTGGTCGCATGAGTATCTCAACAGTGACCAAACGTAACAGCGAACGTACAATTGATGTCAATGGTCGAGTTTCCAGTGTCGGGTACTGGTGCGGGGGAATACATGGTGCCAACATCCGAGCGACGGTGACGCCAGCAAAGTTTTCCTATATGTCCATAAATTGCTTGGCATCGAATAAGAGAAGAATTGGATACAGAAGCAATGTATACGTTGATCGACTGACTCGGCTTCGTGAGCTGCGCTGTGAGAGTGAACTCTTTCTTCTCTTTGAGGGCCTTCGTGCTTGGGTCCAGAAATGATATCAGTACTTAGTCAACAGAGGCGAGGCGAACCTCTCACACGATGCGCCGGAAGTCAATGAAGAGCATATCGGAAGTCACTATCAGAAGAGTCGTCATCTCGGTTTTACGCCACTTTGGTTTCTTGACCCTTTGAGGCACCAAATCGCCGAAAGTGAGACCACATTGAACAACAAATTCTACTTCCACGGGCGAATTCTCTCTACTGGGAACAGACCTCAGTTCTTTGATGTCTAGGAAATACCTTGGAAACTCGTTCGCGGTAGCCAAAACTTCGAAGCCGAACGGAGGTCGCCGGTTAAGAAGCTAGGGACCATCAGCGACGACGGATGCCCACAGACGGGACATCTCACTTCTTCGATCCGAAGCGGAGATGTCTGTAACAGTTTTTGGATCGAGTTAATGCCATTCTCAGCCAGTACCTTATGAAGTCAACTTCCATTCATTGGTATCCCATTTAATGTCTACCTTTACTCTGTTTCGCGTTAGATTCAGAGGGGTTCGAGTTTGCATTGCTACTTACGATTTTTCTCCAATGTGCTCAATCTGTCTAAGGACCAGTGGCCTATCCTCCCATGCTTTTGCGTTAAGACAACGCGCTCTAATCCAACTGTGAGAAGTGTAGAATTTACCAAATGCAAAACTTGCAATTCAAGTGCGTGTTTGAGCTGTGCCCCACTTTGGTTGACGATAGCCACCTCTGCCACAGCTAAGGGGCAATGAGTAATGACTTCGTATGTTATGATCACTTACCTGTTACAATACGCGTCGCATGTCGAAATACAGAGACGGCTTCCAAGTATGGCTGGCCTTCGGTGGATTTAAATTCAGAGCTGTTGAGAGGAAGACCTGCAAGGACTGCCTGCAGTTTTTTCAGAGATTGTGATTCACTTCGAAGATGAGATTCTCACTTGGATCAAGAGAAGAATCTTATCACTCGTGCTGACTATCTTCTTGGGGGGAAATCGAATATCGTTATGACGGCGAATCTTCTCGTACATCTGAAAAGGAGTTGAGGAAATCGTGTTTGACAGGTAATTCTGTCACAGACCGGCTTCTCCCCGCTACGCAGCTTCAGGTTGGAAAGCCTACGACAAGCCGTCAGCCTATGATGGTGAGTACAGAAGGGATGTCACTCGCTCTTCGGAGAGAGATACGAGTTCAAGCTAAACATTTTCAGAATGTAAATTACTCCACTTGTTTAAAGCTTCTCACAATTTCGCGCATGGTGGTTGCGGAAGGGAGATTGAGCATTGCTCGCATCTTCCACCATGATGAGAGTCAAGAGTCCGGGAAAAAATAACTGAAAGCACGCACGGTTGTTTGCCTAACATAAAACTGGGAACATCACTAAAGGGTGTCGCAATGCTTGAGCGCTCCTACCTTGCTCATAACGTCCCCATACTCTGTTGAAGAAAGTTTTCCATCTTTCTCCGTATACTCGATCAGCTGCGTGTCACGTAAATTGAGTATGCTTTGCATGACAATCTCGTCAACTTTCTCTTTCCAAGTCTGGTGCTCGTTTTTGCCGATATCATAGTGATGGGGATTTTTTTGGATGCGACGAAAAAGAAAAGAGTGCCGAAGCCATTCCTTCGCATTCTCGACAGTTGATATAGTGCCCAACCCAATTTCCGAATTTAGGTGTTCAGCGAGGTTTTGATGGAGGCTACTCTCCAAAGCGGTGTTTCCCTGGACAAGTGTGCGGTACTTGTGTTCCAGTTCTGGTTCGCATAGAATTATTGCGGTTCCTTCGTCATCTAAAGACGCCGGTAAGGGAACCCAGGCAAACGGACAAAGATACGTACCAAATTGTGGTCGGCCCTGAATCGATGATAACTACGGTTCGAACACAGAATTTAGAGATGCGAACTTACAGCTCGACCCATCATCTGCATAATATCGAGATCCGAGTACTCTCTCATCTCTCCATTTTGGTATAGCTTGACACCCTTGATAACAACCATTTGGGCAGCTTGACGACAGTGAGGAATCAACATCACTGGTAAAAATAATTAGCTTACGCAAATTCACCCCAACTGCCAGGGTCTACGAAACAGTGAGAGTAGCAAGTGTAGATGAGAAAATCTCATACGGATGTAGCGACTAAGACACGCAGCGCTTTTCGCAGAAACAATTCTTCTACCGCTCTCCTGTCGTCCGTACTCAAGCCAGCATGATGGACCGCGATTCCTGCAGATGTAAGAGCTATTGTACTGTCTTGTTTCGTCAATTGTATTTACTAGCTATGTAGCCGCACCAGGTAAGTCCTTATCGTGGAACTTCTGCTGGATGCTGAACAGAGATGAGCAAAGTACTATAGAGAATGGAAAATACTTGCCGCACAGCAGGTAGCCATGGCAGATCTTTTTTCCCTTTCATGGCCTCTTCGTAATCTTTTGCTAGCTGTTTGGCTGTATCCAGAGTCCCTGTACGTGGTATCAGAACTAGTAAGCTCTCCCTCTCTATGCGGGGGATGGTAGCCTCTTGCACACCTTTCCTAGTGGGACAGAAAACAAGGATTGGCCTGTTGGTTGAATGCTGCTGTATTACAGAGAACAGGCGCAAGTCAAGGGTACGGGCATATGCAAAATCGTTCTGGCCCTTGGATCTTGCCACACCGTAAACGAATTTCCTAAGTTTGCAGGGCCGGAATTCTTCGCCGAACTGCATAGACTTGTTAGAAGACTAAAACACGCAGGAGTTAGATCAACCTGAAATATCCTCGCAGGTTGGTCATTGCGATCACGGCTCCCAATCCAAGACGCAACATCTTCTACGTTTGGAACAGTAGCAGAAATCAGAAGAAATCGAGTGCCAGATCCGCGTGCTTTCATCCGGGAGACGATGACTTCCAGTGTACTTCCTCGTGATTCGTTCAGGACGTGGACCTGAATACGATATAAATGTTCTATACACGGTCCTCAGGCAATGTGATTGACGTACTTCGTCCACCAGGAATAACTTGATCTGGGATAGTATCCCAGAATGATCAGCCCTAGCTCAATGGTCATCGCAAAGCTTGCTCCAGGGATGGGTGAACGTACCAGTTTCGCGTCAAGCTGTCCCATTTTTCAGCCTAAGGCGACGTAAACTAACACAGAAACAAATGATATGACGCCCTCACTGTTGTTACACTGCGGAGGAAATGCGTCAATCGATTGTCAGTAAGATTCATCTGACACACACATTATGTGTGAACTCTTAGCATCACCCCAAACTCCTCTTCCCAACAACAGAGTGTCGCCAGTTAATTCGCAACCTGACCGGGGGATAGAGGTTGATTAATGACATAACCTCGGACCAGCAATGTGCCTACACTTTATACCAAGTCCTCCGAATTTTGCGGTCCATTCGTCATGCTTCTCTGCGCATAACGCCTAAGAGCTTCGATGAGCTCACGTTTAAAGTCCAAAGAAAAGCCTGACTTTTGTTGGTGCAACATAAACACACTTGGCAGATCGAGCGTCATCCGCAGTTTGCATCAGCATTCGAATCATGCTCAGCTCGAAAAGAACAGTTTTCCCGCTGCCAGTAGGCGCTAAAGGGGGGTGAGGGGTCATATTAGTGCACACAGAATGGAACCAACCACTGATAACCTGGAAACTTTTCAGTGACAAGAGTTGATCAAGTAGGAGTATAATTACCAGATTTTCCTCTGAATGTAGAACCTGCAGAAAGTGTGACACTCCATCTCCCTCATGTAAATAGACTCAAACCTGGTCAAAACATGCTGATTGTATCGCATTGAATACGCCGAATTTGAACACTCCACGGAACCTATCAGCTGAGGCCGATATTCAACGAGGAATGAATGATACATCGTTGTTGACGCACGCAATTCGGAAACAGGGCGTAATTTCCATCCAAAACCACTTCGCGTCGCATTCCCAGCGCTATGGGTAACCCGGTGCTTCGGAGAACGCTCATATTGGTTGGCCGGAAGGTATAACTGAGGATCATGAACCGCGTGATGCGACCCCGGCATCTCTACACGATCCAAATGTATATTGTGGTTGAACAGTTCTGTAGAATGAAAAGCCAACATATGCGGAAATGGAACGAGCACTTACCACATTCCTCGTGCGATGGTGTATTTGACCGAGCTGGAAGGCCGAAAAACTGCGTCTCACGACGATCATGTCCATCATGGTGCGTGAGTCTTGCAGAAGGTGACGGAGACTGGGCATAACTCGTTCCCTGTAATGCTGGCGGAGTTGGAGAGATATCTGATGCAGCATATGCCAAGATACAAGACAAGAAAGGCGCATATACTCACCACCATCGCTCCGATAATAGGGGAGGTCATGATAAACATGTGAAGCATCTGGTGACTCTGGAGATGAGAACGGCTCTATGTTGTATTCAGTTTGATGGGGTCCGAAACTGCTGTTCTGCCTTGGTACCAAATGTCTGGGAACCCGAGTGTTGTGATTCATGATGGCTGAGGATAAGACGCGTCAGATTCACGCGCGACGCCCCTGAACTGCATTCCGCAAAGGCGGTGTGACAGCTGTCACAGACGCGCAGTCACGTCATCGTCTTAATCGCGTCGTCCGAACTTGAAGTGCTAACAGCCACCATTAGCTTCTCCTTTACCCACCCGCATATATCCGCTGTTCGAGATGGCAGACCGCACGGTTAACAGCAAGCTTGAGGAGTACATCGAGAAGTAAGTGATCCCCCCCCGATTGTGCCACACCAGAGGATCGCCGACAGTCCACAGAATACACTATTCCGATAGATACTCGGACGATCATTATGAATACCGCCACGTCATCTTACCAAAGCCTCTTCTGAAGCTGATACCAAAGGAGCTGTTCGATGAGAAGGAAGGCACGCTTCGCCTCCTCACAGAGACGGAGTGGAGGGGTATTGGTATTACTCAGAGCCTAGGGTGGCAACATTACGAAGTTCACGGTCTGGATCGTCTCATCTTTTGTTTTGAGGATACTCATCCCGAACCACAGCCCCGGAGCCACATGTCCTCCTTTTCCGTCGCCCTAAAAACTACGTGCCACCCGCACAACCCCAGCCAGTCATTGCCAAGGCTAACCCCAGAAAGAAGTAATATAATCGTGCTCAGCATCCAGCCTGTAATGTAGTCATTGCATGTTTGTTGTCTTCTTGTCCCCTGCACTCCCTAGTATCATTCTCTTGTTCTCGATTTCTTTTCGGACCAGCAACCTTCTTCCATCGTTTGTGTTCTGTTGAAGGCATAGATATAGTTGTCCGACTTCTGCGATGGGGAATAGTATGATGTCATTTATCTCTTATCTTTGAAGCTTTGATACTTGAATCCTAGACTGAGCCATAATGCTTTTGGCAAAAAATAGCCGTTTCTCTATCCATTCGACTTTAGTTGTTGTAACACAGTCCTAGTAGCGTTTACAAGGTCCTATGATTTAAAGCTCTCCAGACAAATTTGGCTCACACCCCAACTAAATATTACTGTTGTTCTTCGGCCCGACACGATCGCTCTGCACAATATTCCGTGGGTTTAATCCTGCAAATGTGCAAGCTCAAGCACTCGGGGTTGGGGTTTCCATAAACACCACTAGTACTATTCTGGTGAGTCTACGGGGTCAAACCAATCTACCACACTGGTTGTCATTAATCGTACACCTGAATATCGTCATCTGCGAAGTAGCGCGAATACGCGACATTGAACCCATCTTCCGCAACTAGAGATTGGGCGTTGGCAGATCATGCCACTGAACGAGAGGATTGGGTGGGTCCGAGATCTGCAATGTCGCTTTGAACGTCTTCAGTGCTTCAATGAGCGTAACGCCGGCTGGTAATCCATCGCCATCTTCGCCCGGCACAGGAAATTGTTCTATCAAAGCAGGAATATGCTCCATCAACTCCTGAGCATCCGCATTGGATACCTTGTCTTCTGTCAAAACCTCTCGCCAAGCGCTAACGAATTCTGTTGCAGTAGGATTTGCTTCCCCAAGTTCCTCCCTCATGACTGCGGCGTCAACTATAACGTTAGCCTCTTGGAGGCGGGCTTCAAAGGCTTTCATAGCTTCAGCGCTGACTCGGGGGGCCTGAGGTTTCTGTGATTGTAGGTGGATTGAAAGTTTTGCCCGCTTTTTCGCCTGGGGATGAACGCGTTCCCGGAACAAATCTAAAACTTCTTGCTTTTCTACCTTTTCGAGTAAACCAGCATCCTCCCAGCCTATAGATCAAGGAATAGTAACGTTATTTGCACGTAGAAAACATGCGCCCCCGCACTCACCCCGCAGAAAGTCGAGATATCCCGAGTCAATCTGTGACCAGTATCGTGACACCTCCTCTGCTGTGTTCTTCGGGGGCTCTTTCCATCTCTGTTGTAGGCCGCTTTTGAAGTCTCGGAATTCCTCGGAACCCATCTCTTGAATTTTTTGATCCATGCTGTCTAGGAACGCCTCCACACGTCTTTCGAGGTAACCAGATCTACGCTCGCTCTGCACAACGATACGGAGCCCGAACTGCGAGTCTCCGTGAAGGTTCCATCGCGAACATGAAACGACGTATCCTAACTGCTCTTTAGTTCGGAGCGCATTGAATGCAGGCTCTGACATTATTTGTGCAAGGAGTAAACCGACGACCCGTTGTCGCGGATCCGTCAATTGACCAAGGTGAAGGTAGTATGACAGCGCCGAGTTTGGTTCGTTTGGGTTCGGTACCGGAAAAGTCCACGCGTAGTTGCACCCTACCGTATTGTCAAACAGATGCACAGAGGTTAGTAAAAATCATACCTTCAGGGAGGATCAGGGAAAGATCTGTAGGTATCGACGACAGCGGCTTCGAATGAAGGATGTTCTCAACATCCTTCGACAATGCGATGGCTTGCTACACGAGGTTATTTAATGGATATGAAACACTCTCATGTAACGGGCACATACATCCTTATACAAGTTGCCCAGCGCAAGTATACGAATGTTAACATTGGCGAGAAGTCGGGCACTGTGCGACTGGACTTCTTCCACAGTGATATCTGATGGGTCAAGAGTTGATCGACCAGGCTTTGTAGTTAATAGGAAGATAACGTACCAGAGACTTCTTGCAACTGCTCCTCCACCGTCCACACGCCGTGCGCAAGGATATGTCGGGCGTAATAGTCCGAGAGCTGGTAGCTTTGGGACATGAAAAAGTTTTCCCACTGGCGCTTGAGCTAAGTTCGATGTCAGTCTCGCAGACCTAGCAATGAAGGAACACCCCATTGACCTTCTCTTTCATGACTTCCAAACGGTCTTGACGCACTTGCAGATTCTTGACCGCCTCTACAATACGCCGGGCAAGGTCAAATAACTTGTCATTGTAACCACTAAGAGATATTGCAACCCCGAGAGTGTGTGCACCCAAATTATATGCGAGGCCAGCCAAATCTGCATCATACGTATATTCGGTAAGGGAGTCATTGACGAGGTCTGAGAAAAGGCTGTACGTGATTTAGAGTCACATCAGGAGAATGCAGGCCACCACTTACCGTGTCAATACGCCAGCACGCGAGGTATTGTTCGCAATAGGACTGAAATGGGACAATCAGTGAGTGCTTTGCATTGATAGGAGTGTGTTACCTGCGAATTTCGACGACTACGCTTGCTTTTGGGAGCCAGAACTGATCATCCTTCTTGTGCCAAACTTGCGATATAGGAGTTTCATAGATAAGGTGAGGTCGCCTTTGTGGCTTTTCGTGTAACGTCAGCGACAAATCACCATGCATAGAGTGGCGCCGTACCTCGGTGACCTCACGTTTTTCGACATCAAGGTTTGTTGGTATGAATTCATTCCGGTTTGGAAGGTGAAGTTCATGAATATCATTGGGACCTTGCGCCTTGTCATGAGACGTATTAGCCAAGCCGCTATTACCGGAAATGCTGGCTTACACACCTGAGCCGAAAATTCACTATCCCACTGCTCGACAGTGTAGCCCGTACCATACCATTTCTCACTTTGCCAACACAGTTCTCCCGAAATACGCTCGTGTTCTTCCTTTCTGGCCATCAACACGGCACGGCCTTTGTCTATTTGGATATTTTGGAGCGCGTCTCGCACCTCCCGCAAGTCAGCCTCATTTTCCCACTCAGAAATCAGCACGGGAGCAGAAAGCGACTTCTCGGTGGGGACTGGCCAGGACATTTTTTCGGCGATGGAAACCGCATATGCTTCCGCTTCACGCTTTTCTGCGAACTCAAACTGTGCTCTTGATAACGTCGCCACTTCAGACTGGTACCAAGGGGCAATCTCTGATGACCGTAAGAGTGAGAGATATTTGAACGCGGTAAGAACCACAGGTCGATAATTGTCTACGGAACGGCATGAGCGTTAGTTGGCTCTTACAGCGAGAAACGAAGACATACCGAAACCTTCTCTTGTTAGCATCATAGTTATCTTGATCATCGCAAAACCACGTCCAAGGGCCTGAGGAGCTGCATTTAAGGATGTGATCCATCCTTTACCCTTGAGATAGGAATGCAGAGAACCAGGACCTTCATGTCCGAGAAAGTGGGACAGGAAGTGACCAGGTTTGTATTTCCAGAGTGGTGGCTGCCAGGCGAGAGGGAATGATAACTCGACTGCATGGAAGGACATGATTGTCTGAACGCGCACAAGAGTCTGGTGAAGGAATATGTTTTGTCAGAATTTGAGCGTGGTGTTACGCGGACTCACGCCTATTTCACTGGTCCCAAACGGGTGGTCATCGATGATTGGGGGTCGGTCGTCGCGATGCTTTAGGACGGGTGAAAAATGCCGAGAAACCATATCGGACAGTTCATCCAACGATTCTGTTGACAGAGATTGACCAGCGAAAACAGACGGACAAGAAATTCGGCGTACCTCTACCAATCACACAGACATTCATCCGACTGGCGCAATACTCGTTGCCCCACCACTCGACCAACCTACGGCGAGTTTCACGACCGACTGTGCCCCCATCTGGCTCAGCCTCACTTGCGGCGGACCCAGTGGATGGAGCTGGCGAAGGCACTCTCGATGATACCGGAGACAACGTCGCAGCGGCGGTTGCGTCAATGCGTTCATTGCCATCGACAAGTGATTTTGCCTTGGCCTTCAGCACCCTCCCGGCTGCACTCAGTGTGTCGCTGTTTCCGGTGCCAAACTTGCTCCAGGGGTGACCAGGCTTAGTTAGAGTCTTGTTAAGCTGGAAGATTCGCCAGGGGTCTGCCTGGTGGTTCTTCTTGTGTTCTGAATCGACCGCATTGAGCTCCCGAGCTGTACAGGACGGTGCAAAGAGGGGGCTGTGAAAGAAGCCTGCAAATCTCTCGACGGCACCCGGAAGAGCAGCAGGGGACACGCGGAAGTGGTAGTTGGTATTCGAGGAGGAGGTGTACGCGTTTGAAGCGCCATTATTCTTGGACAGATACTGGATGCCCTTGGCTTCAGAGCCGATGGGTAGCACCAGGATAAGCCGACATACCTCGGAATACTCGTTCTCCTTGGGGAATTGTTGTGTACCCTAAACTCGTCTCAGAGGGACAGAGGGCGGCAACGGTGGGTCTGCATACCATGAATAACAAGTGCTCGCAAAAGTGAGCCAAGCCTGGCATGTCGTCCTAGGAGGGTAGGGTGATGAGTATGCGTCGAGGGGGAGTAAAGTGTCACTGACGGGGTCGGAGAGGTGGCCGACGCCGACATCGAGACTAGCGGCGGCATTTTCTGTGTGGGGGTCGTGGACCAGCATGGCGGTGAGACCATTGTGGAGGCGTATGATTCTATAAAGCCTCTTATCGAGGCGAGACTTTTCTATAGGCCTTGGGAAGAGCTCGTATGGGGGGACCGAGCCGCGCTGTGGGACGGATGTCCAATCAGACGCAGCCATGGCAAGATGGCGGAGGGAGGAGAGACGGGGGAAAGCGGGACGTAGCATGCGAAGGGGGTATAAGACACTCAGAAGCGAGTACCCACCCAGTCGTTTCTCCGTCACGTGCCGAATCCGCCGCTGTCGTCGTCGCGGTCGATGGCGAGCTCGGGCGATCCTGGGCCGGTTGTGGGCCCGCGACGGACCCGCACGTGAAGTTGCTACGCTGTCCGCTTCTCGCTCTCACGCACACAAACGCGTCCTGTGACAGACGCGTCTCCTCTCGTCCCCCATGTACACCACCCCGCAGTCACGTCACAAACGCGCCCCCAGTCCTCCCCTCTCCGTCGCTGGCTCGTCCCAGTTCACCACCACCCCGCAGCCAAAACTCAACGTCGTCGCTCGCCTTGCCCTCGAGGGAAAGGCGAAACACGGCGACGATGGTGCGACCGTCAGAATGTACCTCAAGGTGCGACCGCTCGAGCCCACCTCGCTTCCTCTTCTCTGACCCTCCCCCCAGCTCTCCATCCCCATGGATAGCGTTTCTCCGGGCTCGACCGTCCCCTTGTTTCCGGGTACGTTCGTCCGACTCGCTCCTGTCCCAGCTTCCCTGATCTTGCACTCCAGAGGAGAACTTGAAATTGCTCTCCGCTCAGGTCCATCCTCTCGACATCCACTCTGCGCCCTACAACTTTTCCTCTCCCCTCCTCAACAACGCAGCCCGAGCCCTTCACCTTCCCGCTCCCTCACAAAAGTCGTATCTCTCTGTATTTGGTGTACCAGCCCCTGCCCCGTCTGCAATGCACTCCAGTCGCACCTCCTCTTCGGCCGTCTCGCCTGCCCACAACGCACCCCCGCTGGATGAAAAGTATACCGGCCACGTCATCGTCAGCGGATACAACATCTCGTATATCCTCCCAAAGGAGTTTCCTCCTCGCTTTCACAGTGGCGACGGTACACCGCGTGTTTCCACCTTTTCTGCCAGACGACACTCGGTCAGCGAACGGAACAGCATGCACTTCATGGCTGCTATAGAACTCTGGACTCCGTACGCCTCCCGTCCCCCAAAAGCACCTTTTCTGGTAGGTATCCTTCATCGTTTTCTCTGTGCTGCAATATAATGCTTGGTTAGATCGCTGTCCCTGTTCCGCGTTGCTTGTCCAATAACATCAAATTACGTATATATCCACCAGCTACAACAAACACATCTTCATCCATGGCCTCGCTTTCCTCTGCCGACGATGATCCTGGTGCTTGGGAGTTGGCTTCTGAGCCCCACGTCACACGAGCTGCTTCCCGTTCGGGATCGTCCGCCGACATGGCCGACGACGAATCATCTGACTCGTCAGCATACACGGACGGGTCCTCTGGGGGTATCCTTGTACAAGGATCGTTCCCATCAACTGAACGGTTTCGCGTACGCTGGGCACAGCCTCCCAAAAATATCGCCAACAGTGATGGTAGGCGACGCGTTGGCGTGAGTGAAGTTAAAGGGGAAATGGCTACCGCAGTCCTAGGCAAGGTGCAAGATCCGTCCAGTAGTCGCGAGGGCATCCTGATGCGCTTGGAGTACAAAGGAACATGCAAGGGCGTCTGGTTCCCTGGAGTGGCCACGATGCTGGGTATGGACATCGGGCTTGAGGTTAAAGGTGCCGAGGCTGTCTGGCCACCTGGTGAGGATACAAAGTGGATTGTTACTGGTGGTACCGGTTACACCGGTTTCGATGTTAGCCCGCCTTCCATGTCCGTATCCAGACAACCCTCGCTCGAGTTCCCTGCTGGCATGCCCACTGGTAGCATGCTATACGCCCCCCCAATAACCACTCGACAGGATTCTTCTTCTTCGACGTCCTCGCTACTGCGTGCTCCGCTGCCTAATGATCACCTTCCCGACTACTCGTTCGAGGGTTCTCCAACCTCTTTGACACCCTCCGTCACATTCTCCTCCGTCAGCTCTCTTCCCCTTGTGTCCGAGGGGCGTAGCCGCGCCTCTTCGGATGCGGTTGCTTCATGCCGATCACCGGCAGTCCCGATCACAATTCATATCAATATGAATGACATCACTCCACCCTCGAAAAATGTCTTCACCTTCAACATCACAGGCAATGTCCTCATCCTCCCGCGACACCGTCCTCACACTACTAACGAGCACGAGTCGGACAGCGACCCGGATATCAGCCCCATAGTCCTGCCTCGCTTTTGCGTCCTCGCTGCCGACTCAGAAACAATTTCAACAATCATCAGAAACGAAAACGAGGGCAGTACTGTTGAAGTTTACTACATCTCTGGCGATCTCCGTGATGCTCAGACACGAAAAACCGTGCTACAACGCAATGCGATAAACCGATGTGGCAATGACGGTGCACGAATAGCACTTCGTCCCATCTCTCGCGCAGCTGTCTTACAACGGGGTGGAGAACAGGTCACAGATAATTCGCGCCTCTCCCCTCGGTACAGTCCACTTAGTGGAAACAAAACTGCACTCAGCCCTCTGCCACTGGGCCCTGTTCATGGCGGAATGATGAGACGGAGACGTGACGGACCGCTGATGATCTCTTTCGTCGACATTATTGCGACCCCCTTGCATCTCAATGGAACCAGTTCTTCAGATGCTCACGCGGTTCGTTTGCACGTGCATGCGCCATCCGACATGGACTCAGAATGGCTTGAATTCGGCCTCGCCCAAGTAACATCCTCACCATCTGAAGGAGTGGGTTGGCAATATCAAGTTGATATTGTCAGCGTCAGTGTTGACGGTGTCCCCGTACGTTTCGAGAGCAGCGCATTTGCTGAGCGAGACAAGGGGCATATGATCGACCTTGTCCCGTCTCATGATGAACAACCCCGGAATCGCTGGATCACCTGGGTCAAGGTTCATGTTGGTGATCAAGGAGGCTTGATCAGAGTGGACTACGTTGTCAGCAAGATTGGAAATTCCAAGGGCTTGAAGAGAACAGCCAAAGGCAAGACAAAGCTTGATATATTGATTCCAACTTTCGCGCTCCCAGTCGGTCGGTTGGAAGTGACGGTGGAAACCTGCTTAGGTAGGCATTCAGCCTTCATTACTTACAGAGGAAGACTAAATACCGATGCAGAAATGGCAACGTTGCAGTCAAACTTTGTTCACCAGCAAAAGTCTCCAGACGGCTACAGACTCTTACATTATTCGTTGGACCAATTTTTTACCCCTACACTGTCTCTCACTGTTGAACGCCATAGTTCCCGCATTTTCATGGGATGGCCGTCGCTATGGAATTTTTTCCTTTTATTTCTTCAAATTTTTCTTGCCGTCTGCGTCCCTATACTTCTGGCGAATCTCAGCACCGAGTTCAAGCATATGCGGCTGTCTCTCGATCATCTGGTTGTTCGTAACCTTGATCACGACGAGACTCCAGCCCCTCTAACCGAAACAATCTTCATCACGGTTACCGCCTTTCCACCATCTCCGAGCACAGCAATAGGAGCCGACGATGTGAACGATCCGATCGCGACCCCTTCATTCACATCAAGCGTGTCAATTATCACAGCAACATTCACTGACTCGACGCCTTCTACTTCGGGTTTAGGCACCGGTGATCGATCTCAGATTGACACGACACCGATACCCACACCGTCATTTTCCCTGCGCCCTACTGAGGACTCTCTCCTCCAGATCCCCGCATTACCATTCGATTGGTCAAAAATTCGAATAGATTTCCCTCCCGCTGCTCGGAAGACTGTTGACAGGGTTTTGGAGGGCTTGGATACTGTTTGGCAGTTGTTCAGGAAAGTATATCATTATCCATTAGATCCACCATAGTAGTAGACCTTAACCCTGTGTACGCATGCTGTGAGGCTCTTTTTGCTGTATCTCTAGTGCCCGTATTTAGTTATATCTGTAAAGGTCACTTTAGCCTCAAACGTGTTACTGGATAAGTATGTAACTGAGACCCCAGGGGGAGCTATGCCAGTTTGTAGCTGCATCAACCATGTCCACTTGATGGCTTCAGTGTTGCTTGGTCTCACACGAACTACGATCATAGAGGTTCCCCAAATAGCCGCATGTGCCTGGTTCGCCCCCTGCTGAAAACGGGTTTGTTCCAAATGGACTACAGTGTACTGCCAGTGTGACTCAGTCACTGCCCCATGAGAATTTAGCCTGCAAATGTGTATGCCACCCTTACGTACAATTTGTTGGCTAGGACAGGGCTCATCTTGGCCTCAGTCTTCCCACCGAGCAAGCGTTGATGGACTCGCGTTGGAATGCGCGCATTCCCATTTCCCAGCGAGACCGTTGAAGGGTTGGAGCTCAGAGGACAACCAGGACCATAGTTTCCCATGTTGAGTGCGTCCCGTCGCCTTGACAGTGACATTTATTGGAAGACGAGGATATCGGCGACGACACGTGAGTGATCGACTTGACCAGATGATACTCAGCTCATCGTGTTCCAACCCTACTTGGATGCAGGTCGCAAAGTCCAGCTATATTTATGATTTTGAATACGAACGATCGCCATGTTGCTACAAGAATAATAATAAACTAGGTACGCTTGGCGGGTCATGTAACATTACAAGGTAAGTATGATGCGCTAAGGGCTACACAAGATTTAATGGAATAAATAATCGTCCGGGAAATAAGGTGGATCGTAAGTAGGGGTGAAGTGGTGCGTATTGTATTTGGTACTTTGGTCTTGAGCTTGAGAATCAGTTCTTCAGAACTGCGCGTGCCGTCGCGTCTCTCCCAGCCTTGAGCAACAGCGAGAGCTGGTTCCCTCCCGTCCCAGTCACTGGCCCGGACTTTGCTGCTTCTCTCTCCAATCTTTGCGCCATCGCAAACATAGGGCAACCCACAGGTGGCTTCGTAGACCGTGACATATTCACGATGTACAGGCATGCAATACGCATGTGGGAATCCCTAAGTTTTTTCAACGTTGTGACAGCGGTGTTGTACGCCTCCTTGATTGCTGGCGTATCCTGAGCAACCTCCCTGACAGGACGCGAATATTCGGCAATATATGCCAGATAGTCTCTGTGTTTTCCGGGCATATAACGCCGCATGCGCTCCATGAAGCCGTGGTCTGCCAGTTTGTTTGCGTCAGATGGTGCAGGATATCGCCGTTGACGGAGTTTGTGGTCGATGTCGAGGAACAGGTCGAGGGCATGCATGACACTGCTCTGTCCAGCAGACGGTCCGCTGAGATCGAGTACTGATGTGTCATCAACACCCTCGTATATCCATACGGGCGCAGAGGAACCGCTTCCGCTTCCATTGAACCAGGGACGAACCTCCCAGTAAAACATATGGGGGTCGACTATTTGGCGCATGGACTGTGTGCTTTCGTCGATCTCTTGGATGACTTTGCTCAGTCGTGCAAGAAGGCGATTGATCTTGCTAATGGAGGACAAGTCTGTGACGTTTGGGAGGTTGTGGTAATCATTGAAGATGTGGAGCATTTGCACCCCAATCAACTCCGCTCTTGCTGATCCGAAGTAAAAATTCCGCTCAGTCTCCGTTCCCGAGAATAGCTCCTGACCAAATCGCATGTTTTCCAGGGTTGCAGGTTGTTCTGGGTCAATAAGCTCCCAGTTCCAAAGCACTGTGTCTGCGAACGTAAGGACTGGAGCAATTCTTAGGACGTGCGAAACTGTCACGAGCGGAGCAACCAGAGAGCGAGGAACCAATATCGATCCCTCGATGGTGTCTGGAGGAGTGGAGTGGACATAGAAGTGCACGAGGAATGCCAGAACTTTATGGGCACGACGAAGGAGCTGTGAGTTTTGATGGAGAGTTTCCGTGGTGAGTGTCGGGAGCTATTTATCCAAATAAGTACTCGATTCATATCAAAAGCATTCTCAAGACTCACAGAGCGTATTCGCTGTCGCCAAAGTTCGCCCTCGGACCGTTCCCTAGAACGGTCCTTAACCAGATCCTCTCCAAGCTTCAGCACGTTCTGTGCTTCTAAGAGAGCGTCCTCCCACACCTCGAAAGGCCCCTGCAGTTTAGGAAGTGGCTGTGGTGGCAGGAATCCAGTATTGGTTTGGAGATTGATATCAAAGTCCGCTGGAGCGGGGTGTGCCTCACGCGACACCCATCTGCTTGCGTGCAGGGACTGCAAGAGCCATGATACATCATTGAATACATGGAGGGGCGAGGGTAGAAGATCGATTGGATACATAGTAGTAAGTCGTGAAGAGTGGATTGGATTGAGACGAGTACTAGCACGAGTCAATCCCTTTTTATACAGCACGTACCACTGCAAGTTCCCCGACGGGTGCCATCAACGAGGTAACCTAGTCACAGAGCTGCATTGGCTGGCACCGTACTGGCCGTACGGCATCACTATACGCCTGTTGCGTGAATCACCTGCGTGAGATCCGGTTAATGCCCTCCGACCTCTCACAGAATGCCTTCAATCACCAATCAGATTGGCCGTGCTTGCGACTGTGCTTTATCCCGGGAAGTTCGAGTCAACCATGTAGTTCCGAGGCAATTCGTCAGCAGGCTGGCTAGGAACGACGCATCCCCGAAATGTTACGAAATTCCTGTGGTCGATTCATTTCTCACATAAGATAGATTTAGAACACAGTTGCAACCACTTTTGTACCTTGTTAGACAGGCCAAGCGCTCAGCCGTTCAGATCATGTGCGGTAACGCGGTGGCGAAGCGTTTCCACCGCTGATCAAGCCTGAATGAGGTCGGTTATGCGTGCAGTGTCGGTGCTATCAACCTCACGAACCACGTGTCGCTGCCAGGGGATGGAGATCTACCACCGCATACTTGTCGGGTTGCTGAGAAACTATCAGAACGAGTGGAATTATAACGTGTCTGTCATTCACCATCGTGGTCGGTGGATGGTTCACCCGTTTACATTTCAATGCTGGACGTGCCTTGACGCAGTACTTGCTGTGTACCAATTCACTGAATTGTTTTGTGTAGTTCTAGTCATTTTTCACATGGGATCTGATTCTCACCGCCCGTGGTTGTTCCGCTACGGGCTCAGTCCCCGTGTAGGCTGTGCAGTTTCGTTGCAGGTGAACTCGGCGACCCCATGGATGTATGCTCGTACTAGTGTGAGCTTGCGACCGCAGTGAAGTCATCCCGCGAGACCTTTGGCAACGGTACGGATGGAGTTATCAATACGGGGCCTGGATTCCACAACCATTGATAGGATCCTGTTGGTCGGGGAAGAAGCGCCCATCTGATATTGTGTCCGTTTTTGTGTTTCAGTACGCAGTGTTGCAGTGGGTGGAGCAAGGTTAGAACAAGGTCGCAACACTAACAGCCTGGTCTCGCCAGCTGGAGAGTGGCGGTAAATGAGAGGCTGGGCAGTAACATTCGTTGGCAACGCCACATGCGCCATCAATCAATTCAAGTCGACACTTAGACGTAACATCAACATAACTGATCCGAGTCGGTAAACTTCATCCGCCGCAGGATACCTATCACCGAAACAACAAACACGTATGCCAAGGTAGATTTATGTTCACAAAAACATGCAAGTCGCGTGTCTGGGCCTTGATACGATAAATCCATGGACCAGCATTACCACCAGTCCGCATTACTGCTCTTTCCAAGCCACAGTCGTCGTACCTGACTTGTCGACGACTCGACATCTCCGGTGCACCACATCGAGAATTTTCTCTTCAGTTCCGAGTTTCTCCTTGATGAGGCTTTCCATATCCGATAGTAATGCAGAAAGTGAGACAGGACCATCCTTGCACGACAATTTGATTAGTTTTACTATCTCAGACTCGGACCGCAGTGTGAAGGCCATGGGATTGACCGACTGATCCAGAAGAGTGTCGGGGAATGATAGTTGCGGCATTTGCCTGCGGTAGGCAGAATTGTCCGAGAAAAACCGATCTAAAATCTCGGGCGAAACATCTTCGATCTTTTCTGGGGACCACGCTGGCCGTCCTTGAATCTTGTCCACCAAGACTGCGCTTATGCCTGTGCAAAAATCTGGGCTAGCACCGCTCTGTAAAAATATAAGATTTCACCATCAAACACAGGTCCTGGTGGTATGTGACTCACACAGTAAGCTGTTGCAATTCCCATCTCCATCTGTAAAGCATCCCGCAATGACATATTCACTCCGCGGCGGATGGCTGCGAGTGCCACTTTGAGGCTCGTGGGACTGCGCATGTGAAGAGTTTCCAACGTTTGCTTTGCCCACCCACTGACACGGGTATCTGGGGAGCTTGAGAGCGTTGTCAAATTCTCCAGTATTTTTTCTATGGAGTCGTAGCGGAAAGCGGAGTCCAGGGCATTGCGGACAGTACCCGTCAGTTTCCCAGACGCTTCATCCGGTTGACGTTCGCTATATAGTTCCTCGATCGTGCAATTGATCTGAGCGAGAGATGGGTTCTCGTATTCAGCCAGACGAGCTATGAGACTGGGAATGGTCCTAGAGGGAACGTAATGCGTCGCGAGGCCAAACTCACTGCCAGTAAGGTAAGTGACAGCTAGTATGCGATCCTTTACACTTACAAGACCTCTCTGCCAACCAAAGTCTCTGATGTCAGGGCAAGATAGGCGCCCAGCTCCCCGTCCATCCTTGACAAGAAATGACTTGCACCTACATCTGGACAGTATCCAATCTTGGTTTCTGGCATAGCAAATACAGTCTTCTCCGTTGCTATCCTGAAGGGCGCACCAATGCCAAGACCAACACCTCCACCCACTGATTAAAATTGACATCAGGGCAGGACAAAACAAAGTCAAATCCATGCCATACTGGTGATGCCGTCCAGGACAGCTATATAAGGTTTTGGTAGCTGGGACAAAATGAAATCCAGCTCAAACCTGTGTGTAGTGGATGAGACATTGGCAAAGCGTTTGAAACACTGTGCTCACTCGTCCTTGAAAAATTGTATAGCCGTGGGACGCGTGGCCTCATTGAGCGAGTCCTTTAGAACAGCTACTCTTCATGAAACTATGCGGACTCCCCCTTCCACGGAAAGACTTACTAGCCACGTCTCCACCTGCGCAGAAAGCCCGACCAACCCCAGTTCCAATAACCATGTGACAGAGATCGGACTTGGACCATATCTACACGGGTTGGCTTATCAGCAAGCAAAAAAAAAATCACGCCAACTGACATGAAGCTGGGGTCGCAGGGAATTGATCATCTCACTATTCAGTGCATTAAGTTTCTTAGCTCTATTGAGCATGTAGGTGCGAGAACACCCATTCGATTGGAAGAGGACTGGCTAGGAAGAGTGAGCCGAGCAGAAATCGTGAGCAGAAAGAACTCGTACCTGGTCGAGTGGGGAAGTAACACCCGTAGACATGTGGGCAACAGTTGCGCGAGTTCTAGTAAGTGCTGCCGATATTTTGTTACGGGACATCCTTGTAACTGTGATGGCTGCTAGCATACTGTGGTATACTGTGCTCCGTGGATGTGACCGAGAGACCGATGCCTGGACAGTGCGGCGTGCGGGGGTTCCGCAAATTTGGGTATGAGAACAACTATAAATATTAAAATAGTCGTCTGTTCATCAACCTATCGATTTTACCACGATGGAGTCCACCCATGACTTGACTCGCATAACTACAGGAATGAGGTTCCACGCATCCTCTGGCCATTTTGGTACGATCAAATATATTGGTCGGGTCGCGGGTACAGACGACCTATGGTACGGCGTGGAATGGGACGATCCTACCCGCGGACGGCACGACGGCATCAAGGACGGCAAACACTACTTCAACTGTCGGTACGCTTTTCTTCCTTGGTCACCTTACCAGCGCAATCAATCTTCTATTGGAAGCATACCAAATACCGGATCTTTCATTCGCCCGTCAGCCCCTTTGTCTTTCGGGCGCTCTTTCTTGACTGCGCTAAGAATGAAGTACGTCGAAGCCGAACATGGTTCGGTCACTCTCGAAAAGGTTGTCCTCGGATCCTCCAATGGCGCCATAGAGGTGGAAGCCGTCGGTCTCGATAAAGTTAGACGAAACCTTGGTAATCTGTATCGCCTTCGGGAGGTAAGTCTCGACTCCGAGTTAGTGGCAACTGGCGATGTCCAGGGTAATATTCTTGCAACTTGTCCGAGTGAGATCAGTGGCTATTTGCTTGCTTTATATTTCTGAGCACAGGAAAGATATCCGCGGTCTCGACTTGTCTACTAGTCTGCTAGCTACCTGGAAGTCTGTAGCGGACATAACTGCTGAACTGCCTCACTTGGAAAGATTGGCGTTGAAGTAAGTATTAATTTGGCGAACGACGCTCAAGTACTTTACTAGTCGATAAACAGTCGGAATCGTTTTTCGCCTCTGGATTATGAAATTCCTGTCATGGCATTTTCACGTCTTCGCGAGCTCCAATTGAATAGCACACTTATCTCCTGGGTGGAATTCAGGGACGTTGCAAGATTCATGACGAGTCTACGATACGTGGAGCTGGGTCACAACTATATCGAATCATTGATGGCTCGATCCTTATCCACTTTCCCCGAACTCCTATCCCTCAATTTTGAAGGCAATTTCTTAGACGACTGGATCCAAACAATCAACTCACTACGCGATTTTACCAGGTGTGGGCCTAGTGAATATTCATTGATGGCACTGACACTGTCACAGCTTACAACGGTTAGTTCTCTCCGGAAACGGCATTCGTTCCATCCCGCCTCTCAGCTTGGCAACATCCCCGCTCCAGGGCATCAAAGACCTTGCCTTGTCAAGGAATGACCTCAGGGAATGGAAATACTTGGATGCGATACATGACTGGTGTCCCAATCTCGAGTCCTTACGAGTGGTTGGCAATCCGTTGACCGAAGGTGCGGAGAATGTCGACGTATGATAGTGACAATTGAAAGTGTGTCCCAGACGCCCACTCTGCTGGATATGCCCGACAGTTCATTATAGCGAAGATACCTTCATTGTTGGCTCTCGACTCGACTCCGGTATGACACCAATCGGGATATGTTTATTCACGCTCAGGCACACTATCGTTTAGATCTTGGTCCGGGAACGAACTGATTGTGAACTATTCTATCTTTCATTCATTTCAAAGAATGTTCCTGGAAGTGATTATGAGAAAGCACAGGTACACCCTCAATGGATTACTCTGTGTAACAGTGGGTTCAATCATATTGAGACCGATCAGAGTCTGAGTCACTCTTCATTCCTGGCAGAGCATGGCCGCCCCGCTGAGTCATCGGCTCAAAGTGAGCGTGAGGATAAACTCAGCAATCATCTAATAAGTGAATATTTGCGTGTTCCCGTAATTGGTTCGCACAAAAACATTCGGCATTCACAGGTGTTGTTATTGAGCGATCCGTCAAGAGCCCGGCCCACCCGCACGATCCAATAGAGACAATCGATCCACCCGTCTCAGTCAAGGCCTTAAAAAGCATGAAGCTGGGCATTTTTCGCTTGAAGCTTATTAAGTCACTCAGGATCCCGAATTCCCCAACTCGCGAGGCAATACAGGTGTGGCTGAAGTTGCGCGATGGCTATGTTCTATTGGACAACGATGGACATGATTTGGAATGGTATGGGATTGAGAGCGGGACACATTTAGTGGTGTATACAGAGCAATGATGATTATGTAGTGATTATTATTCATCACTGAAACACCGGTGCTTGAGCATAGGACTCCCACAGCCGCAACCAGGTCCTCGGAGGCGCCTGTCAATGATACGACTGACCGAGCCCAACGACAGAACATACACACCTTGATTACGAACAAAATTTAAGTCGCCTTCGGGTAGCAGGGCCAGAACTAATCGCCTCGTGCATGTAAAAATCAGCTGAAAATACATTTTGAGCGGTGCATCCCTTGCCAGCGTCAGTGAAGCCTGCCCTTCATGCGTAGAAAGACACAGACGTTAAGTCGCGTCTCGAAACTCAGGACGTCGTAGGTCGGCCTCCAACCAGAGAGGGCTCGAAAATCCGGATAAGCGGCCTTAGCCTAATGGTGCGGCAATACGGACCAACGGGTTTCGACCAGTAAGTACAGCTGTTCGGCTCGTCCCATAACACGCCAAAGCCAATGCTCGAGTTGACCATTTCCTAAACGAAATCGCGAGACCATAATGCACGAGTGCCGCTCGGTGTAGTCCACGAACGATGACCACATGTCCTTTAACGCGCCCATCCACCGTCGCCATTGGCATGCCTCATAGCTCTATCGTCGTACCGATCGTCCCTTTCATCGCGCCTGCCTCCACGATCGTCACGTCGCCTGTTGTCGTAGTCGTCCCTGCGGCGGTCATAATAAAAATCAGGGACTCTGCGGACATTATCATAGCCTCCCCGCCGGTAATCATCGTACCCTGCAGGTTTTCTCTCTTCATAATCCCTCCTACCGGGAGGCGGAGACCTGGGGCGACGATCATCATGATCAGCGCGGCGAGGTGACCTTGATCGTTCGCGACGGTAAGGGCGTTCCTCGCGGTGACGATCGTCACGCATAGGTCGCTCTTCACGACGGTCATCTCGTCGGTAATTATCAGGCCCACCACGCTACAATCATAGTCGTCGGTGAATCGAACTAATTGGCTTTATGGTGAGCACGAACCGTATCGTCATACGCAACCCGAACGGGCCTTCCGCGAAGATCTTTACCATCTAAGTCCTTGACGGCGCGATCTGCGTCATCCCGAGATAGGTACTCGAGAACTCTAAGGGTTGATCAAATGAGACAGGAAGATGCAGAAACAGTTTGGCGTACCCTTGACCAGGAGAGTCACGATCAATATCCGCAAAGGAGACGCTGCCTGCTTCACGACCGAAATCCTTGAGGTCCTAAGAGTCATTGTTGTCAAGACAGAACAAAGGAATCCACGAGCCATGATGAACCGTGAGGCCTCCAAGGAAGGCCAAAGTCGTGTCCACAAGTTCATTCCGTACTTACTTGCCAGCTTGTGTCACGAGAAATGCCAGATACAATCAACCTAATACCCGGAGGTCGCCGGGAGCGAGCACTAAAAAGTGCACTTAAGCGGAGACACAGTGACAATCATCAATTAAAATACCCATAGCCTCGGTCGCTTTCATATACATCCCGACGAGGTCGACTTTCCTTGGCAAATTCGACCACGATACTGGCTATGGTGATGAAACGGTCACACGCAACAACAATAGGTGTAACTCACTTCGCACCCATGAATGTTTTACCATTGAAATGATGCACGGCATCCTCGGCGTCCTAGAACGAACTTAGTGAGGAAAGCAAGCTCGGACACTCAAAGCTCACCCTTGAGTTTTCAAACTCGACGAAACCAAAGCCTGATAATTTGCTGTTAGCGACGAAAAAAGAGCAGATGGAAAACGAAATTACCGGTCATGACCCGGCAATCCACAATGCGGCCATAGCCATCGAAGAATTTTGCGACATCATCTGAGCGAGCATCAGGAGGAAGTCCTATTGAACGAATCTTTGTTAATCTCGACACAATTGCAGTCACTCTGAGCAGACTTACTGCCAAGATAGAGGCGTCTAGCCATGGTGGTAACAGTTGAAAAAGACAAGTTGATGTTTGTCTGAGTTCGAATTCATTGCCTTTAAGGGTCCGTGCACAACGTGGCCGGAACCCCACACGCGCCCATACAACCAACTATTGACGATTTCTATTGGGACCTTGCGACATGCAAGTAGAGAAATTGGCAACGCAAACCAATTGTACACATAGAGTAGCTAAAAGTCAGACAGAGCCGAAACTACACAACAATTTCATCCAAGATGATATCAGTGCTGCGACCAGTTGATAGAGTTGAGGTCAATTCCCTCTTGCACCATCTCCCACAACGGACTGGAATGTATGTTAGTAGAGACCGAGACGAACTGTATAAAGGTGCGGACCTCATATCGCGAAGGCGATTAACGACACGAACGATGTGGCTAACCACGAAGTCGATTTCGGCTTCTGTAGTGAAGCGCCCAATTCCGAAACGTAAAGAGGAGTGTGCCATATCTTCAGCCGCTCCTGAACACATACTAGTATCGGTAGAAAGTGTGCCAGTGACTTTGAGTGTACTTACCAAGCGCACGCAGTACGTAGGACGGTTCTAACGACGCTGAAGTACAGGCACTGCCGGAAGACAACGCGATATCCTGTACAAAAGTGTTATCTCGTGAGACAGAAGAAAACTGTGTACTCACTTTCAGGGCCATTAGAAGGCTCTCGCCTTCTACATACGAAAAAGATAAGTTGATACAGCCAGGATAACCGTTAACATCTCCGTTGCGGACGACATGTTCAACTTGGGAATTTATCCCGTGTAGCAGACGGTCTGAGAGTTGTTTTATTCGAGTATGGTCCCTCTATGAATTTGCGGGTAAGTGTAAGAAAAAATGAATGAGAAGTTTGGGATATCATGGTCAGTACCCCTGCACATCAATGTCATTACCAAGCCGGCAGTCCATGTTAGTTAATAGCCTCTTGGTTCCACCGGACGTAGAGTGTGCAAGTATCATCTTTGTTTGAAAAAGAAACGTACTCACTGTCATTTCCAGTTTTGCTATCCGCGCTGCTTCGCCCATTCCGACTGCAAGTGAAGCGGGTAAGGTGCCACTGCGTAACCCGCGTTCTTGTCCACCTCCACTTAAGATTGGTTCAAGCCGGACTCGTGGTCTCCGTCGGACATAAGCAGCACCAACCCCCTTCGGACCATAGATTTTGTGACCCGAAATACTCATGAGGTCTATGTTTGCCTCATTGACATCGACGGGGATTTTCCCAGCAGCTTGCGCTGCATCTGTGTGAAGGTACACACCGCGATGCTTCCTGATTATCGCGCCAATTTCTTTCATTGGCTGAATGACACCAGTCTCGTTATTGACCGTCATGATGGAGACTAGCGAGGTATCCGGACGGATGGCCGCCTCAAGGGTCTTCAGATCAACAACACCATTCGACTGCACTGGCAAATATGTGATGTCGAATCCTTCTTCGCCAAGTTTTCTGCAGGAGTCCAACACGCATTTGTGCTCCTGGCAAAGAATGATACATGATACATACGCGCTTAGAGCACCAAGACTTACGGTTTGAGTGGTGATAATATGGCTCTTCTTCTCCTTATTAAACCGTGCTACCCCTTTTATGATCATATTGTTACTCTCCGTCGCGCCAGAGGTGAAAACAATGTCCTTGGGCTCGGCGCCAATGAGGTCTGCAACGTGCTGAACTCGACGATGAGATAGTAAAACATGACCTGGACGACAAGACACACCTTGCGTGCATCCTCAACTGCTTGTTCTGCTTCCCATCCATACGCATGAGTACGACTGTGAGGATTACCGTACTGGTCGGTAAGATACGGTAGCATTGCATCGAGGACCCTTGGATCAACAGGGGTGGTAGCCTGAGTGGAGCGAGAGGATGAAGCGACTACGGCTACCAGTGTATATTCCCTTACCTGCATATCGAGATAGATGGGTCGGGTCTTCTGCGTCACACCGTTCTCACGAGGAAGATTTCCAAGCTTGAAGCCAAGCATGTCTGCGTATGGTTCACACAGCGGAAAACGGGACAATGCAAAGAAAGGCGAACCTGTACGAGGCGCGAAATGCCCTTCCTTATAAGAAGGAGGGACATCGACGATCCTGGCTCTCTCGGGGCCTGAGGGTTGGACTAATCCTCTTTGTGCTCCAGCGACAGCCCGTCTGACGGAACATCTGGTTACACTTGCGGCCGTACTTTGAGGTATCCTCGACAGCATTTGAACGGAAAAAAATTGCAAGAGGTTCCGAAGGTGGTGGTGGTCTCCGACAAGGAGATACTCGGCGACGCGCAACGTGCATTTGGAACACCACATATAATTACGTAATCTTATTTTACGTCAGCTCACTTTCTCCCGGGAGGCGGCGGCAAGAGGGGAATGCCACTGCTACTAGCTGTATTCCCAGTCCCCGAGGATGCCAGTAGCGATGTACCTCCAGCGTTGCTGGTACTCTTCCCAGGAATTGAGATCGAGAAGGTCTGTCCTTCCTTCAGCGAATAATCCTTCTTTGGACCTGGGGGTATATGTGGGGATGGTGTATTTGTCGTGGGGCTGGGCGGATTTAGTGCCGCTTTCGCACGCCTGTAAAGCCCCTCTACCAATCGGTCCTGTAAAACTGACAGTTTCGCTCGCTACTTACTTGGTGAAGTCTTGTAAAGCAACGTCTGACGCAATGTCCTGAGCCGAACCAAGGTAGTGAGTGGTGCTGTTGCACTCACTGAAGTCAAAGCTATCTGTGCGTTCCGCAAATCCCATGCCGATATATGCCTTCCTTCCGGAATCCTCCACCCTCACGACGAAGTAACGGGATGAATCTAACACAGCATCGACAGATGGTTTCATCGGATCGTAATCAGCACGAGCAAACACTGCAGAACAATCACTGAGTTAGGTGTACTCTCGGCCTTGCGTGCACTCACGCTCGCCTGTGAACAAGTCAAGTGTGATTCTACCTGACCAAGGGCTAGCCTACCGGTCTGCGAGTCCTCGAAGAGTAGAACGGCACTTCCTGCCTTTTCGATGATGCGCAATCTGCCCTTCCACAACGGATCTGCGAGATCTCCCCAGTCGTTCGCGCGATGGCCTTCGTTTGCCTTCAGAGGAGGGATTTTGTACACTAGAGGCTGTACTTGAGTCACGTCCCAGATTCGTAAAGTTATAATGACCTGAGATCTCGCGCGCGATATACAGGATGGACACGATCTCGTCTTCCAGCGAGTCCATATCAATAGGGAACGGGGCAACGTCTGGTTATGTCAGCAAGTGCTGTTTGTTACGGGGGTGTTCAGCGCTTGTGTTCAATGTCGTCCACCTCGACAGCAACCGTGAAAATGTAAGCTTTCTCGTCATGCAAAGCGCAGAGAAATGACAGCGAGACTTGCTCTTTAGACTAACTGTTGGCTCAGCTCATGGTTCAATACGTAGCCTCTTCTCAAAGATCCGTTCCATTGACGCAAAGCATGGCAAGTTCGACTGTGTTCTTTGCCTCGGTGACTTTTTCGGCCCGCTTCAAGAAAATAGTGACGGTCAGAACCAAGTCGTCGAGTTATTAAACGGGTCCCTCCAAGGCATGGCCCAGGCATATCTTTTTAATGCATAAGCTAATTTTGTTCTGTCAAAGCACCCCTAAGATGCTACATCATGCAAGGACATAATCCACTCCCGGAATCCGTCATAGAACAATACGGTCGAACTGGTGGCGAGCTATGTAAAGATGTCTTTCTCTTAAGTAAGTTATGTATACACGACCACGCTACCGAGCCTTAATCTTGGATAGACAAATCCGGGATCGTGTCCACAGCACATGGTCTGAGGATTGCATGTCTGGGTGGTATACATAACCCTGGTATTTATGATTCTTCTGATGGTCCTCCCGTGCGTACCCACTATTCAGTGTAGCCTGGCGTACTGAGGTACGACTTTCAGGGCTTTGCGTCACCCTTCTACACGACCCACACGGTAGAACGCCTCCTCTCCAATACAATGAATAAATCACAGAAGGCGACGGGGACCCAAAACTATGGCTCTCTTGCTGCAATCCGTGACGCTGCATCCACTTCACAACTTGTCGATATCTTTATCACTAACGACTGGCCAACTTCGATTACATCACATTGCCTCTCACTTCAGCCACCTCTCGAGTACGAGCACCTTGGTTCTTCGCCTCTTGACGAAATCATCCGAAAAATAAAGCCAAGATATCATTTCGCTGCTCGTGCTGGACCCTACCCAAGGTTTTGGGAACGTGAACCCTTTACCTGGGAGGACGAGTCTGGAAGAGTTACTCGCTTCGTAAGCCTTGGTGCATTTGATGGAGAGCATAACGGTCAGAAACAAAGGGTTTGTAGTCTGGCTTGTAAAGATATCTGTGGTGCTTCATATTTTCTCAGTGGTTTTATGCGTTCTCCATAACACCGTCAGCAACTGCAATGCAACGACCAGGAAATGCCACGAAGAATCCGTTTGCGGAAGCTGCTGCTCGTCCGCCGAAAAGGGTGAATGAAACCGCGGAAGGGGAAAACTTCATTTTTGGCAATATCAACCATCCTACAAAGCGTCCTAGACTAGGTTTGTCGTCCACTGATCATTCTCCTCCTCCCTCTTATTGTTATCTACAGATACACCAAGTGGACAAACCAAGACACCCCCTGTTGAATACAAATGCAGGCGATGTCAATCAACCGAGGTTAGGCTCTGCTCAATATCAGGAGCAGACGAACTCATTCGACGTTCAGCATTTCATCGACAATTGTCCCGAACGAACGAAACCGCCAGAAGGGTACTTATGCAAAATCTGTAGTGTCCCTGGACACTTTATTCGTGACTGTCCAACCAAAAACGCCGTTGGAGATACTGGAGGTCGCAAACCACGTGAAGGATATGTATGCCGTGCTTGCGGAAGCGAGTTGCATTATATCGCTGATTGCCCAGTGGCGAATCAGTGTGAGCCACACAACCAGGGCGGCAAAAGAAGACCACCGATGGAGATAGGACGTATGCCCTGTGTTCTCTCATCTCTGTCACTTCATTTATGTTCGTTCAGCCGAGGAGTGTTGGTTTTGTTTGTCAAATCCAAATTTGGCGTAAGTGGTTACAAAGACGGCTGACTTACGTTCCGAATACACCGACAGGAAACATTTGATCGTCTCGATTGGTACAGAGTGCTACTTGACGCTTCCGAGGGGTCAGATCATCCCAACTCAGTCGGCTCCAGATAGGAGTAATGTTACCCGTGTTCCGGGAGGTGGCCACGTCCTAATCGTGCCGATCTGTCATCAACCCACATACAATACCATCCCCGCTGACATTGCACCACCCATTCTTGATGAAACGGAAAGGTAATGTTCGATCTCCCGACTGAATTTCGTTCTCATCTGGTCTACCCAGGTACAAAGACGCTCTTCGACGTCTCTTCGCTAAATATGGTGCCGTGCCCGTGTTCTACGAAGTTGCTCGGCTGAGCGCAAAGGGAGGTCACGCACATGTTCAAGCTGTACCTATTCCCGTTTCCCTGCAAAACGAAGTCGAAGCTGCTTTCCTCAAAGAGGGACGTGTCCTAGGAATAGATTTCGAACCGGATGCTGAGGGCGCTCTGGAAGCTTGTGCTGGTAGCACACGAAGCTACTTCCGCGTTGATTTTCCAGATGGACGTAAATTAATCCATCTGATTAAGGACGGCGTTCCTTTCGGCATTCAATTTGGGAGGTATGTACCACAACGACTCAGTTATGATGGACATCCCAAGGTGTTTTCGTAGACAAGTATTGGTGACTCTCTTGAACATGGAGCAGAGACTTGATTGGAAGACGTGCGTTCTTTCAGACGAGGAAGACAAAGTCGATGTTGAGCTGTTCAAGAAGGCTTTCGCATTGTTTGATCCATCGTTGTAATAAATATGTATCTTTTATGCTAATACAACACCCTTTCGTACAACTTCGCCTCTAGGAGTCCTGGATAACCAATCGAGTCTGCAACGTGCTATTCACCATGTCATCTAGATGTGCTCAGGTGCCGTTTCTAGACTCTTCTTGTAACTGTGGCCGAATCTCTTAGTGCCTTCCTTCCTCGCAGCCTTGATCACCCTTTCGATAGCATCAAGACCTGTGATTATTGCGGCGGTCAGCTCGGATAGGAAACAAGCAAATTATATGCACCTCTGTCAAGGTCCTCCAGGGGAGGCCCGAAGGATAAGCGAACGAAGTGATGGCAAGGTGAGTTAAACAGATTCCTGCGGTGGGCCGGGTTTATATCAAAGAAGATACCAGGGATCACAATGGTTTTTTCCTTGAGGAGTTCTTCGAAGAAAGTCTAGGAAGGGCGATGTATACAGCGTATTATCCAAGCAAGAACGGGAACCAACCAAGCCATTGTTCAGCGGAGGAGGGAGCTTCTCTAAGTTAAGCCAGATGTAAAAAGTCGCTTGAGGTGGGATGTCGACGTCGAGATGAAGGTCATGCAGCCGCTTAAGCACATGATCACGCTTTGCTTTGAAGTGCTTCTGCAACGCGAGCTGGGTTACAGGGGTATTAAGCCACTCGACAATGCGAACAGCTGGCCATATAAATCACCTTCTCCTGTGCTACGTAGCTGGGTTTTAAAAGGGGAATGGCAGCGAGTTGCATACTATGTAACCGTGAGTGCCTGAAGCGGAGTTCACAAATATGAACACACGGGTGGTTCGCTCCTCCATCCAAGAAGGAGCCTAGCTTGTTTTTCAGTAAGGGGCATCAAATGGTTCAATTGGTCGACAGACCTGATTGAGAAAGTGCAGTAATCAAGTTCTTTGGCCCAATAACCCAACACACACGCCAGCCAGGGAGCCGCCAGTTCTGTGATCTCTTTTCAGTGAAGGGTCAGAGGCGACAGCAAGAACCGACCTTTGTAAGTCCATCGATAATAACAACTGGATCCACGTTGACATCATCCACGTACTCAGCTGAGGAGATGGATTTGCCAAAGTCCCGTTCGTGTTCAGGATAAATGTACCAGGAATAAAACTGTGATTATGGCAAGTGTCAAGTGAGCCGGTGCATGATATCATAGGTAAGAGATACTTAGCGAACCTCGTCGAGAATGAGAGTCGTTCCTTCCTTGCTAAGGGCAGCCAGTTCCCTGAGGTCCTTGCCGCTAAACATTCTGGATGTGAGAAAAGTCCTCAGTAGTGTCGCTTGACGTACGCGATGACTTGTCCCGTCGGATTTCGTGGATTCGACGCGATGATGACGGCGAGTCCCTGAGTGCGAATATCTTTCTGTTGATGGCATCTTTAAGTCAAGGCACAGAAGGGTCCTTGATGGGCACACCTTTGTCTGCTCAATATCAAGACGGTATTTGTTCTGGAAAAGGTATCAGCATTGACCAAGTAAAATCTGACGGATTCGGACCTTAGGATCAAGACTAAGGGGAATCAGCTACTCGACTATCGAACATGACGTTTAAACTCACACTGTCGGGACAGGAACGAGACGCTTGAACGCGCTCAAGACTTGGTCGTAAGCGGTGTAGTCGGGAATCTGATAGGACTGGGAGTCATGGTTAGTTAAGGATCATATTGAAAGGTAAAGTGAGATACATACACAATAGACATCGCTCACGACAGCAGCAACACGGGACAATCCGGAACGACCACCCGGAACTATGCAGACGTTCTCGTATGTATACTGGCTAGACTTTCCTTTACGATACGTGTGGTTGTACAGGTTTGCGACCGCTTCTCGAAGTGCTTTGACAAAAATCGATTGATCAGGAGTCGTGGTGGGAAGTGGGATATAGCGAACCTTTGACACCAGTGGTGGGGGCATATTCCAAAGAATCGACGGGCATGGGTATCGAATCGGGACGAGGTGACGCATTGGGAATCGGTCCAACTTCGGGCGCGCCCTGACCAAGATTGGCCCACTCATGAGAGTTGGCATAACTGAAGCCATTAGCCATCGCGCGATCGGAACAATAGATCACACCGGTGCTCCCCGGATGCTCGATACCAGGCACGGTTTCTTCATCCTATGACATCAAGGGATAGAGATCAGGAGATCTCATTGAATACAGAACTGTGTTACTGACGGGGTTGACGGTCTGAGGGACAATGCCTTTCGGCTGATGGCCAACTTGTTGGCGGAAGATCTGGTAGGCTGTCTAAAGGGAATTCCGATAAGGACTGGGCGGTAACGGGTACCTGGTGAGCCTCAGATTCTTTCTCATGCCTGAAGTGTTTCATGACTTCGTGCACCTGATGCGCAAAATTTGCGACGGAGGGGATGCGAGGTAAGTGAAGATGCATGAAGGGGGGATATAACGGAGGGTGATAATACACACCATCTCTTTTATGCTGGGGGTGCCACTACGTGATGGCAGCCTGCTGGGCGCCCTGCTAGAAGGAACGGACATCGCCTGGCAGTAGAAGTTGACTAGGATTGGTCGGGATGGACTGAGGTAAAATAGCGGGCAAACGGCAGATGTATTTATACGTCTTGGGGGGTGTTCTGCTGATGTGACAGCAGTAATTAGCTCCGCGATCAAGTTGGTCACCAGCCGCACTGGAACAGTACGACGGTTGGGGCTTCTGTCGCCACGGTCATCATTTCAGTACTTCTGTAGCCCGCTGGCAGACGACGTCGTGTTCGGGCCCAGGCAAGTCCCGTCGCTAACGGAGAGTGGTGCCATGCGCCGGATCTACATGCAGCATTAACCTGTGGACCACGTGTAACCAAAACTATAAGTAGTCCCAGTGGGTGTCGCCCTGAGTTTCACTCTTTGTCCTCTCTTCTTCCCTCTGTCTACCACTACAAGTCCGTCATGTCCAACCTTGTCAACAAGTTTCTTCCTAACCCAAAGACTATCGCGGTCAGTCGTTCGCTCGCTGCGCCCTCGATATCGCTTACCATGTGATTAGATCGTAGGTTGCCCTTTCAGGTGAGCGTGCAAGCCTGAGATAGCACAACGTACTAGTCTTTCATTACGTTGATTCCGTAAACCTACAAAGTGGCGGCCAGGTATGTGACTGGCCCCCCCAAAAGCCATCTTATCTCACAGCCATGACAGTCAAAATTAGGCGTTGATAAAGGTCCGATCCACCTTGTCGAAGCAGGACTCATCGAGCAGCTCCAGCAGCTCGGCTGGAAGGTCCATTTCGACGGTCATCATCAGTTCGAGGAGATTGAGGCCGCTTCCGACCCTCCAATCGGTATTCTAAAGAACCCGAGATTGGTCTCCCGTGTCTGCGAGTCCGTCGCACGCGTTGTCGGCGGTCATGCCAAGAATGGCCAGCTCCCTGTTACCTTGGGTGGTGACCACTCTCTTGTTCGTACCGCTGTGTTTCGTACAACTGCAACACCCTCTTGATAAGGTTTCATAGGCTATGGCCACAATTTCTGGAACCCTGGAGTGAGCGTGGTTCGTCTCACGACACACGTACAATCTACTAACCTGATTACTCGAGTTCATACCCGGAGGCATGTGTCATTTGGATTGATGCTCACGCTGATATCAATACTTCGGAGACAACCGAAAGTGGTATGTTCATCAACCCAATCTATCCTTCAGTGGATTCATCTAATTGGCAGGAAACATCCACGGTATGCCTGTTTCGTTCCTTCTTGGGCTTGGAGAACGAGTCCCGGAGTTCGCGTGGATTCGACCTGTATTAAAGCCAGAACGAATTGTTTACATCGGTTTGCGTGATGTGGAAGTTGGAGAAAAGCATATTCTCCAGGAAAACAAAATCAAGGCATTCTCTATGCACGAAGTAGATAAATACGGGATTGGCAAGGTGGTGGAGATGGCACTCGATCATGTTAACCCGAATCGGGACCTACCTATTCATCTGAGCTTTGATGTTGACGCTCTAGACCCATCCGTCGCACCGTCTACTGGCACACCGGTGGGAGTCCTATACACCTGGTTAATCTCGGACTGCTGAACCTCTATCACTCAGGTGCGCGGTGGTTTGACCTTCAGGGAGGGTCACTATATCTGCGAAGCTATTCATGAAACCGGTCTTCTCGTCGGGTTAGATTTAATGGTTCGGACCTCTACGTCACTGCGATCATCACTGGGCTCACGTTCGTGCAGGAGGTCAACCCATCACTAGCTGACGCGGAGAGTGTTCGGCAGACTGTGGCAGTGGGTTGTTCACTCGTTCGATCAGCGCTAGGTATGCGAGCGGACTCGTATCCGTTTCTCTGGATCTCACGTCTTTTCGAAAGGGGAAACTCTACTTTAAACTCCTCCGAATCACCCTAATGTAATACCTGACGTGGTAAATGAAATGTTATTCAATTATGTACCCACATTGTTTGAGCTCTCAGAGGGTTCTGGGAGGTTGCGATATGACCGAACAATCTAGTTGATGTTGCAAGTTAAGGCGCAGCATCTTGCAAATACGACTTTTATGCAGCGATTTATGACTCCTTCAAGTGGGGATTGAAACTTATTGTCAGACCATTCAAGCCCATCAAAGACTATAGAGTGCCGTAGACATATCTTAACAGGAACCCGGTTAGAGGTCTGACTTGAATTGCTCATTAAATTCTCTCCCAATCAGCATCCGCCTAATTTCCTGTGTCCCAGCACCAACAGCATAAAGCCTCGAATCCCTTAATATCCTACCCATTGGGTACTCTAAAGAATTTCTCAGAAGCGTCGATGGAGATTGCGACACAATACTAACCATTGATATATCCATTACCACCCAAACATTGCATGCCTTCCATTGCCACTTCTATGGCTCTCTCAGTGCTGTACAATATCGCTCCAGCACAATCCTTATGACAAACATTAAAGGTCAACAGAGCCAAAATAAACGATTTGCAACATACCCGACGGCTGATGTGACCTTGGTCACATGCCCTGGCCACCGCATACACGTACGATCTACTAGCGTTGATCTTAGTGTACATGTCGGCGATCTTGGCTTTACAGGCACTTTAAGCTATGTTACCAACGCGAAACGGGGTTGTTGGCTTACCTTGCATCAACTGGAATGTTCCGACCGGCTGGCCAAATTGTTTTCGCTGGTGAACATACCCGACCGCATAATCGAAGGACGCCTGCATCAACCTGCGGCTGTTGGTCTGACACGGACACTCGATTCCCCAACTACCTTACCCTAATGGACCCGCACTCAAGACGAGACGTTCGAGATCAAGCCCCGACATAAGTACTCCAACGCCTTTGTTCACTTGACCCAGGGCATTGTCTAATTGAACGTTGGCGGGATGATCACAGTGAACGCGACTGCGCTCACCTTCCGGTACCTCACAATTCTCAAACACTAACTCGCAGGTATCGCTACCCCTCATTCCGAACTTGTCCAATTTTTGATGAGTTGAGAATCCTTTGAATCCTTTCTCTATGATGAACGTGGTTATGCCTTTGGAACCTTGATCTGGTGCAGTTTTGGCATAGACAACAAGGGTAGAAGCCGAAGGTCCATTAGTGATCCTAGAAAAATGCTAACTGGAACAGTACGGGTGAAGGGGACTGAGGGTCGGACCAGAATTTGTTGCCGTTTAACCGCCAACCACCGTCAATCTTATCAGCCCGTAGACTCATGCTAACGACGTCACTCCTAAAGCACAAAATCAGGATCTGGATGTTAGAGTACGAAAGATATGCAGTACCCGCTTCCCGATTCGCTCATGGCAAGACTGCCAACTTTCTTGCCGGATATAAGGTCAGGGAGATACTTAGCTTTCTGTGCTTCCGTGCCATGACGATGAATTTGGTTCACGCAAAGGTTTGAGTGAGCACCGTAGGAGAGTGCGACCGAGCCAGATGCGCGTGAAAGCTCTTCCATGGCCAAGACATGATGGAAATACCCCAGTCCCAAACCCCCGTACTTGGAAGAAACCGTTACGCCAAGCAAGCCCATATCTCCAAGTTTTTCCCAGACGTCCTGCAAGTTACATGGGAACGAGTTGCAAGATACAGGAACACTGGACTGACCACCGGAAAGGTGTTGGTTCTGTCAATCTCTGCAGCCCGTGGAGCAATTTCTCGTTGTGCAAACTCGGAAACGGCATTCCTAAACTAAAGGGCCGCACAAATGAGCCTGCATGCCAGTGACTGCGCGTGGACGGACGCACCTCCACCTGCTCCTCAGTCAGACCTGCGATTTCGGCGTTATAAGTTGACGCATGTCTACGGCCAGTGATAGAGAAAGGACGGCGCAGGAGCGCCATATAACGCACTGTCGATTTAGCGAACACCATTAGGCCTACACAGTGAAGTGAAAGATTCAAGTGATGTGAGTTCATTGTATATAAAGACGGATCATAACCGCTATGGGTACATCACGTGAGAAATGAATGTTAGGACTGGTGGGAACTCGAGCACAGTAATAACTGCCACTGAGACTGCTATATCCCATAATATGCCTATGCAGTGCTACTGTACTACCGTCACTAATAGCCTGAGCACGAGTAGTTAGGAATTATACGGGTAAGGGACTGGGAACTGGGAAGTTCCATCGCGTCGCGTGACTAGCTGCTACCATGTGACAGATAGCCTGAGCTGATGCGGCCGCTTGCCATCACAAAGCCTAGAACCCTGATCGAAACATGTTTCGAGATTGCAGGGACTTCGGCCCAGGAAAATAAAAGAGGCCGAACTCGAATCCGATTACGATGAACCGTTGGTTGCACGCGCGTCTCAGGTCGTCCTTCAAGTTTTCATTATTGACAGACGGATGTCAGGATCACTAGAATCCGTGGTGTTGGAGCGGCGACGCGTTCGAAGCAAGAATAGAGATAAGATTGATCTGATGCAACATACACCCAGGGACGGTACTTAGAATAGAGAAGTTCAATGCTGGGGGAAAAGGAGGCGAAGCTCGACCAGACCCAAACACAGGAACGCTGATGACTAAGCCAAACTACGCAATGCACGGACCAAAACTATCCGCCCATGACAACGGATTTCTTTCACCGAGGACTCCACGCCTGAGTTCTGGCTTACGATCAAGACTACGATCACTGGCGGTGCCCATGGTTGCTGTTTGTGTGTTCGCATGTTGGCAAGGTCGTGAAGCGGCATAGGAAAGGCATCAGTGAATGCTTTTATCCGAGTTTTTCTAGTACAGTATTCAATTCTATTCGATCACAATATTAGATCTGGAACGGACCAATCCCAGACTTTACCAATGTCTTCACGCTGGCTAGGAGACTTCTGTATAATGGATTTAATGAATACACCTGTAAGGGAACGAATGTCCCGTCCGAGTTCTTCGTGTCGTTCGCTAGCTGATGCTATAGTAGACGCTGATGTGAGGTATTTTGCACGTCCTTCAGGCTGCGCCTGATTCAAAGCTAAGGAAGTGGTTACTCGAAACACAATTTACGTTGTGCCACATCTCGATAGCATGTGACAATCCTTCTATCAAGCTCTACCCATTGTTCAAACCGGTCCATTCCTTTGAGGTCAAGATCGATGATGGAGACCGCACGAGGAGAATCAACAGATGCATCCCCAGACACACCGGATCGGTGAATCCTGAATATCAAGGAACAATCCTTGAATGTCGCGGAAAGCAGGTAGGCGATGAGGTAGGTATCGATGTGTTCAGGACGAAGCTTGGAATGGTCCAGTGCACAGTAAACGGAGTGGTAGGAAGCGACAAAATCTTGCAATTCTTCGAGAGAAGGGTTTCCCCTTGTGGCTCCTAGACTCTTGACATCTGGAAATGCCATAAAATGTAGTTTGACGACTCCCTCGATATCGAGCGCATCTAGTGAGCGCTGTAGACTCGATATAGTCCCCAGTACAGGAGTGTGAAGAAGCGGGAGTAGAGCAGATGCAAGTGCTTCGTGAACTTCCACTCCTTTTGATAGAAAATCCCCAAGAGAAACATGCGACTGCCGAAAGTGGAGGTGAATTCAAAAAAAAGAACATCAGTGGCGGCTCTTCACACCTCAGAGGGTCTAATTATTTTCCCGGAGACAAACACTCTCATGTTGTTCAGCGTACCATTGCTCTGCACCCAGCCATCCCAGAGATCACGGATAGCCCTCTTTAAGCGTGCTTCATCTTTCGCATAAAGGTCTAGAGGACAATACCGAGTGGGAACATCGCCATCTTTGCACCTGAAATGAGTGTGCATACAGAACCTGCAAGTTGACGACTTGATCTCCACGGTCTCCTGGGACAGGTGAATGGGATTGGGCAAGAAACCCCACTTAGGCTAAGAGAGAGTCGGTCATGATGCTGTCTTCTCTGTAGAACAACTCTGCACTGAACCTTTATTTCAATTGCCATGATATCTGTACCTCCAATGAGATCGGTAGCTAGCATGCCCTTTTGTCGGGTTTTATCAATCTGGTCTTTCGCTCGTCGCTCGGCGGGGCGGTCGCCATTATGCAACACCTCGAGTTCTGCTAACCATTTAGCATCTAGGAGCACCACCTCCAGGTCTGGAAGAAATTTGGAAGGTACAAGAGCCGCAATGACTGTGTTCTGGAAGGCAATGACCGCATCATCTTCCCCTTCGATCGTTCGATCATGCGAAGTAGCGCTGAGAGACGTCTTTCGAAGGCGGAGTATTTTGCCCGTGAAATCAGGGTGGAAAGGACCTGTATAGGAGAACACAATTGTCGATCCACCTTCAGAGAGGTACGCCCAGTTCTGCGGGCGGCTTTGAGCAACGTTCACGCAAGTCATGGTAACGCTGGCCACATCACACCAACTCGAATGGCTTGGCCCTCCAATAAGGGCTGTAGGACTGTTTTGGTATTGCTTAGGCTTGGCTTACTCCGAGTTGGGCCGTTGGCAGGTACCAGCCAATGAGAGGGCTGGCTGCTTGGCTGCAAAAGACCCACTGTTATTTCATTTGCCAGGCTGTCGGACAGAAAGACCGCATGTCTATAAGCTCCGTCCTGTTCGGATTCAAGTGCTAGATACCAAAAATGGGTGGGTCACTGGTGTTTGACATCAAGTGACATGTGTAACAAATTCGACAGGTGGTCAAAGCGTTTCTGTGTATCGATGCCACGCACGTATTCGACGAACAATAGGAACTTGCACCGTTATAGAGACAGCCGAACGACCATCGGCCTGTCCCAAACTCTAGTTGTTCCCCCACCCAAAGGCCATCCGTCACAGCTAGCATGCGCGTGCTGACACCGTTGACTACCAAGCATACCTTTAAACAAAGCAACCCCATGAAACATCCCGCTCGCGATGTCAAAGATGTCACCACTTCAAAGACCACGAATGCTGCCAAGCGTCCCAACGTGCGCCTCCGATAATATCGCGCTCTGCGTGGCATTTTGAATGCTGATGTGAAATTCTAGGACCGCGTCAGAAATCACAGATCGCGCGCCTATTGCATGGGACAGAATGTCCAGGAACCCAGGGAAGTGCGACCCCCGGCTCTTTGGCTAAGGGATCTCGAATGCGTCCGAAAACTAGGCAAGTCGAGGGACACGACTCAGGAACATCGTTCCACGTCAGCTAACTAGTCCGGTAGGCACGGGTGCTTATGGAAGTGTCCTACTTGTGCGCGTACGTCCGAGACAGGAGGGCCATCAAATGGATCAGCCGGGTTCATTGTTCGCCTTGAAAGTTTTGCAAAAGGCCGATATTCAGAACTTTGACAAGGTGTGTACGATCGATTGGCTCACTTGGCGTTACATCTGAGATTCGATCCACCCAGCATTATCCAGATGATACTGATGCGGAAAGGGCATGTCTGTCCAAATTACCGTGGAGCTCCTGGGCTAACGGCGTTGTTGGTGTATTCCACGATCCACTCAACCTGTATCTCATGTTGGAATGCATCCCGGCGGGCGTGCTGCATGACATCATCTACCGTCGTGGGCCTCTGGGTGCAGCCACGGCACGTTTTTATTATGCCAATATCGTATGTGCCTTGGATTTTCTACACGGGAACGGCATAGTACATCGTGATCTGAAGCCAGCCAACATTCTCATCAAGCCTGATGGATACATCTCCTTGGTAGACTTTGGGCTGGCGAAGCCTGAGACTGATTCGCACACCTGGGCAATGGTTGGGACGCCAATTTACATGGCCCCTGAATTATTTATGAGTCAGGCTGGTGTTGGTTGCGGAGTGGATTGGTTTTCGAGTGGCGTCATCTTGTACGAGATGGTTACCCAACGAGTGGTAAGTGTCGAGTTTTGAAATGTGCGACCGCTGTCGGCTAAGATATATTCTTTAGCCATTCTACGGGAAGGATGAGCAACATATTCACCTGCGCATTTCCAGCAAAAAATACAAGTGGCCCAGAGATCTCCGTATTGGGAAATCGCTCAAGTCAATAGTTACAGGTCTCCTCACTCATGAAGCTGTGAATCGACTGGGTGTTGTGAAGCCAGTTACCAAAGATCAGTGGCTGAGTGGAATCGACTGGAAAAAGATGAATGGGCACAGTTACATTGTCCGTTCGTTTCTTGCGTGTTTATTCAATTCTCCTCAGTTTTACTTTGCAGGCACCGTGGGTCCCTGGTGAAGTACATCTTCCTCGCATGTGGCATGACCGACGCCTTCCATCTCGGCAAAGAGTTCCTGACCTTGAAGTCGTCATTCCCCCTGAATATCTAAGGCATGACCGTCGATTACCCCGGAAGAGGCAAAGTGGCAATCCGAGAACACCGCAAGAAGTGACATCGACTAACGCTGTCGATGGGCAAGCCTGACATTCTGCCAACCTTTCGGAGGGGCAACATTTTGAGAGAATGCCTATGCAGAATACCAAATTGCACGCGTCGGAAATAGTATAGTACACGATACAGTACAGCACGAGTACAGTCATGTAGTACAGAGACGTAATTTTCCACATAATTGCTCCAACGGTTTGATATCGCGCGTACGGCCACGGTCACATTCTTCATCGCTCTGCAGCTCGTCGTCGGTGGACGAGATAGAGGGGGAGTAGTATTCGTTGTAATCCGAGTCGTCACATTCCGAATCGAGATCTGACTGGTCGTCGTCCTCGGGGCATGGTGTGCGATGAGGGGAACGTTGTACTGGCAGGAGCCAGTTGCGATACCAGCGTCCCATAAACACCTTGATGTCCGTGGAGAGACAGAGGTACTCGACGTTGCGAGCGAGGTCCTCCCACCGGATGAGACCCTGATCAAGCGCGTTTTCGATGTGATCGGTGTGACCAGAGCACATCCAGCTGAAAAGCAGCTGGATGGAGGAGGGGTCTGGGACTGGGAGGAAAAGGATGGGATGTGTGGGTATGGAGGGAAGCAGGCGGGGCAGTCGGCTTCGGGGAATTCGGAGAGGGACGGAGGAGGGATGCAGGCGAGATGCAGGGAAGTCCTGGATGAGGTCGATGGGAGATACCCCGCTGAGAAGACCCCTGAGGAAGACCGACTTGGCGGACAAGTACTGTGTGTGGAGCTGAGAGACGTCAGCGATATAGGGATAATGATGGTGGAAGACCTACACGGAAAGTGATACGAGGAGCTGAATCAATATCGCGGGATGTGGCGGAGGGATCGGCCCGGGGAACCGGGATGACTAGAGGTTGTAAGCAAAGGAGCAGCACAGGATGGAAGAGGAGGGCATACTTATAGTACAATCCGGGATGTCTGGCATGTTCGAGTGAAGACGTGCGAGCTGGTCAGCTGGATGGGAAGCTGGAGAAGGGGAGGAGGGGACTTTATACGCACGTCGGATATTTGAGATTCGGTGACAAATTTTTTCACGAGTGACCTCTGCCGACGTTGTCGTCGGTTTCGGTGGCAGTATGATCGGTAGCACGCGATCGGCTCGGATCGGCAACACTTTGCGGTTCGGTGGCAGTAGGCAAGTCAAACAAACCTGAGACGCTGTTTCAAAATTTCACCGGCGGGCCACAAAAAGACCCGCCGCGGCACGTCTCTGTCCACGTGCGACAATGTCCGTCTTTGATCTCAACCCATATGAAGCTCATCCCGCCCTCTCCTCCACTGAAGCCGAGGTTCTCTGGGAGTATGCAAAGCTGGCTCAACATGTAAAAGACGTGTGTCTCTGATCCAGACGATCCCCTCGCGATCGTGACATCCATCCTAGTTGACATCCACCACCAAGCAGCTCAGCGAACAGCCAGATCAGACCCTCCTCGTTCGTTTGCGCGTGCTCGAAAGAAAGATGAGCCTCGTCTTGACTTTGGTACAGCATGTTCTGCCGCGCTTGCCCCGTTTTACTCACCCGCACCTCAGTTCAAAGCATCCGTGTGGGGCGTCATCAATGAACAGGCTGCCTCGACGGACTTGTCGGGCCAATACGTTGATACTACTACTACTACTACTGCCATGTAATAACTACACTCTCATACCCGCGAGTCTCCCGGCGATGCCTGCCACACCCACCGGGATAGCGTGCCAGATCACAAGTTTCCCGTCCACCCCACTTGTGCTCACTCTATTGACACTCCCATCAGCACCCCACTCATATGGCCTCACGCTCGTGATCGTGTTTTGATGCACAGTCAGAAGTTCGGTGTCCCCCGACACGTCCACACCCCCAGCGTGTCCGCGCGTATCCGCATTTCGGAACGTGTTGAACGCGCTGCTGTTCAGGCGTCCAACGCTGCCAGGTTTCGCAATTGACTTCCCTCCACCAGAGCTCGTGTCATCCAGCGACCCAACGAGCCCCCAACCTGCCTCTGAGCTCGAGAACACCACCGGCTGGCAGTCGTGACCAGCTGCAATGATACTATCTTCACTGATCCACGTGAGCGTGACATGAGGCAATGTACTGATCCGCATGCTCTGGATTACGGGTCCCCCGGGGTAGACAATGCTGATCGAGCTATCATGGCCTGTCGACGTCGTTCAAACGAAATCCGAGACACGCGGGAGACAATGCTCACTTGCAAAAGCCAAAACGTCTCCCGAAGGCGAAAAGCAGACAGCATGGACCCATCCACCAGCGGGACTCGCGTACTCGCCGCACACCGTGTTGAACGGAAGTTTTTCTCCCCAGACGGTCGGGGCAGGCCTGACACGAAGGTTTCAGTCGCGATGAGAGTGAACGGGAAACGTAAAACTAACCTTTTATCCAAATCCTTGATGTAAGCTGAGAGAACCCGCGCTTTCATATCGGCACCACCAGCGGCGAGCAAAACGTTGTTTGGGTGCCAATCCACAGAGAGAACGGTCGACCGAATCGGCTTCTTTAATTGCCTCGCGACCCACCAATTGTTCTCGGGGTCGAACGAACAAACAGCGATGGCTCTACGGAAGACGTTAACAGATGGCTCTCTAGACACGTATGACGGCAAATCAGACCTGGCACCACTCGCCACTGCGAATTTATCTTCGTTGGGGCTCCATCGCACGAACGTGGCGGCCCTATTGATACGCAGCAGCACGAGCGTCGGTTTCCACGCCATTCTTCCCGTGAGTGGATCCGGTGATTGGGACCACACGTAGGCGTTTCGATCCTGTGATGCAGTCACGATGCGATTCGAATTCGGGGCCCAGTCGATGGACGTGATGGCTTTATCATGCTTGGTGGGTCTGTCAGGTATGCGTACGTCGTGGAAATGCAATACGACGGACCTCTGCAAGGGTCTCCGTAGCGACCCATTCCTTGCCGTCTTTGACATATATCTGGGCTTTGTGATCGTTTAAGCTGAGTGCGACCTCTGCAGAACACGTCGTTGGTGAGGTTGATTGAGGATATCGCGAGAGTGCGTACGACTGCGATCTGCGTTGAATGCATGACAGGTGATTGGTGTTTGAGCGATTGAATACACTTGTGGTGCAGACATGATTTGCGCTGGCAATCGCAGCCTGCCTGTGGACCTTCTGGTGGTTTCACTGTGGCCGTGTGGCTGTGTACCTCGCGGCCCTCAATCTAGCTTTCATCTGTAGATAAATATACCGACTGCCTGCTAATACCATCATGTGGCCGACCAATGGCCTACAGCGCACTGTTTATGCAAAGTACGAAGATCGGAGCTCACGCTGAATCCAAAGTTTGGTACTTTCAACCCAGTGGAAACACCAGTCCCATAAAATATTAGCACACCGCGTGCAATATTACCGTCCCTGGAGTGCATACGGATATCGGCGAAAGATCATCGATCATCACGAAACTGGTCCCTCGTGAAATAAATGCGGCTCAAGCAAGGGTACCATGCATTCGTTCGCTCTACCTTCTAGGCAATAAATTTGCACAACGGCTGGTGGCATGTATGGGTGAGTAATCAAGAATCCAAGAAAGCAAGTGCATGATACAACGCAGAACAGATTGATTGTCCCAGGATGAGTGACTGATTAGTTCAGGTTGGGTATACGAAGGAGGTGTAGCCATAACCAGATAAGAAGTAGCAAGTTTGAGACGGGTCTAGGCATTATTTGCCGTGCCACTCGTCCCCGCCGCAGCGTTCTCATCGACCTTGCTGCGGACTTCCTTGGCCCAACGCAAGCCACACGCGTTGCACAACGTTTTTGGTCCTTGTGGGCCCTTTAAACACAATAAACATGCGGAGACAAAAACGAGCAACAAGATTACTTTGCGCCATTCAGGAGAGTCAGTTCTCCCGCAGGTAACGCACACGTATTGTTCTGCATTGTTGGATTTGCGTATCTAGGAAATTGATGTAAGTTACATGTCTCATAAGAAAAAGGAAATAGCGAACCCTCTTCCGCCTCAAGGTGTCATCACCGAGATCATCATCTGCGGGCTGTGCGTTCGAGGCAGACGTGTACTGCCCATTATACGTATGCATGCCGTGCAATTCATAAGCAGAGCTTTGCGCCTGCCCACCTGATGAACTGAAATTGTCATACGAGGAGTGTACTAGGTGTTGAGGGTGGTGCGAGCTGGAGGCATCAGGAGAGCGAAGAGAGACGGATGGGACAGAGGGTCTGGATACGGAAGAAGACCGAAGGGAATAAACGGGGGAGGTGGATGCGGGGGAGGTGGATGGTCCTGATATCGGAACAGATGGTGAGGGAGCACGCACACGCAACTCGGCGAGTCGTTTCTGCAAACGTTCGTTTTCGATTTTCAGCTCTAAAAATGTATTGAGCCTCGAGGGAAAAGAGTCAGCAAGGTACGCGGGCGATTGAGGACAGGAGGGCCTTACATGGCGACGTTACGGCTCGGGTAAGGTTTTGCAACGGCGAAAAAGCATCGGGCAACCAATTCGTTTTCGAGGAAGTGAGGATAACCCTTCACTTCAAAGAGGACCTCAGACTGAGGGATGCTTTGCGGAATGATAGGAGACCTGGCTTTGAGACGAACGTAGGAATTCATCTCCATGCGGGTGCGGAGAGACTCGTCAAAGGCGATGTGGAAGGTACGCTGGTCTTCCACTGGAAGATGGGACACGTGAATGGAGGGATAGGACGTGTTTGAGACGGCTTACGGTTGACGAAGTCTGTGAATGGACGATCTATAAGCTCGGTGTCGGACCAGCCGAGGAGCTCAGATACGGCGCGACCGCAAAACCAGATTTTGGCGTCGCTCGAGAGGACGAAAATGATCGCGTCAGAAAGCTCATGTATGAGTAGGTCTGCCCAACGTTTTCTTTTGGTGAACTCGAACGTTGTTGAGGCCGAGGAAGACTTTGACGTGGACGCAGACATGAGAAAGGTAAAGACAACGAAATCCGATTGTATATGACGTCGACAACCGCATCTGATCTCGGAACATCCCGCAACCCACAACCGCCCACTTCCTCAAATAATGCAATACCCGCCATCGACGCGGACCTCAGCGCCCGTCATGAATCGCGACGCATCGCTCGCAAGGAACACAATCGCGCCCTATCAACCGTCAGCGTACGATCCATCCAGTCTCAGGGTCACTCACGGAGAGGTCCTCTGGTTCACCCATCTATCCAAATCGGGTTAAGCACCTGCATGCCGCTGAGCAACCGACTCTCTTACCTTGCCCATCGGCGTCAGACTCTCCCACGTTTTCTACGCCCAGGTCAATCAGATGACTCCTGGCTCGATCTTGCGCTCACCTTGAGTTCAGCATCGTGGGCCAAGATCGTCTTGGTCAGCTTCGTTAGCATGTATCCGGGGCTTCCCATCTGCTCAGCCAACGCTCAGACAGTGGCACTCGTCTCATCGTACCTCAGCGTATTCACCCGCACTCCCTTTTTAGCCCACTCCACTGCCAAACTAGACGCCATATGTCTGACCGCTACACGGCACCCCAAAACGTCACCTTGGCCACTTTGTGTGTGTGAATGCACTTACCCGCTTTGGATGCGTTATATGGCGTTTGTGGCTGTGCCCCAGTCAAGGTCGGCTCATCGTTGCAAACTAACTACCCACCTGAGGAATGTTGATAATCTGGCATCGGAGTGCTTCGAGTTAGCAGCCACACATTCAATCATTCGAGAACCGTACCGAAGCGCTCATGCTAGCCACCAATACAATCGACCCGCCCCCTTTGGGTATCATGTTTCGAGCAGCCTCGCGTGCCGTGAAGAATGCACCATGAACATTGATATCATACAATCGTTTGATCCGATCGAATGGGTAGCTGTAATTGGGGTGTGTCAGCGCCAGCGCACCCCACCTCCTTGGCCACTTACTCGAATGCGGAGTAATTCTCCACGATACCTGCCAAGTTACGACATCATGCTTGGCAACCGGATCTTACCCACTTACCAGCAGACGCAACAACAGAGTCGACACGACCAAAGGTATCCATCACAATTTCAAACGCTTTTTGCACCGACAGCTCGGAAGAGACGTCGCATCCGACGCCAATCACTTTAAAGTCCTCTCGTTTCAAGTCGCTGTTAACTTGGGATCTCTTCAGTAGCCGGTCTTGCGCAAAGTGGCCAACATGACCACTGACCGCATGCGTGTTGAACTAGCTCGTCGGCAGCCACCCTTGCCTCGTTCTCCTTCAGGTCGATTATTGCAAGTTGCGTGCACCCCCTGCTATCATTCCAGTATGTAGTCGAAGCGCAGGATTGACCGCGTACGATTGAATGAATGCATTACAGAATTCGTTTCCCAGACCACGCGCAGCTCCGGTGACGACACACACCTATGTTATAATGGGAATGCTTAGTGTATTCACTGTAGTACATCAGAATGGAGGTGGCTTACCTTGTTTTCGAGGGAGAAGGAGGGAAGTACGCGGGGTGTCCTACGCGGGGCAACAGTGCTCTGCAATCTGGCGCGAGACACCACTGCGCGAAACGCAACCGAAGAACGCAGCGCGTGGGGGACGAGACGGGCGAGAACTGAAACACTCATGGGTGAGAAGCTCCAGTGGGGAAAAACAAGTTACAGGATAAGAAATCGATTGCTCCACTTTAAGTCACCCGTTTGGTCATAGTCTCTCCTGCTCTTACGATAACGTGGCTCTCACGCGCATTTTTACCCAATCAGATTAATCAACTTTAAACTGCAAATTGCGACCGGAACAATGACTCCTTGCGTCTTTGGATTCGACACTACGTTCGAACAAACAGTAGCAATTCCATTGAGGCTGGACCACTACCGATATGAACGAGGCTTACCTCGTGCCATTCGACTAGTAACCACAGCCGTACAATGTCCAGCAGGTTGATCTTTAAAGAATACCCCGCATAGATAGACAAACAATGTCATACAAAGCGGGGAAACGATGTCCCACACAAAAGAACCGACATGCCTTATTGGAACATGCAGTGAGTTCAGACATAAAACTATTGGTACTTCATAGTAGACCATATAAGCTAGAGGAGGAAAGAGCGTAGGTGGGCTAGAAGGGTATCTGCAAAACAAGAGGTCGAGCTCATTAGCTCCAAAGACAAGGTACAGTAACAAAAGCAAAGAACGAGCGAAAAAGGAACAAGAAAAGAGACAAGTCTGGAAAACGGATGAACATGGAAGAGCGGGAATTTCATGTAGCCCAATCAAATACATGCAAACTTGGACTTGCGTCTCTGCAACTCTTCCATCCGAGAATCAAGTTGTGCGCGGGCACGCTCCTTGGCTCGCCGCTCTTCGTCCAATCGGCTCTCCAAGGATTGTTTTTCTTCTACAATGGACCTCCGGACAGTAGCAACTTCCCGACGAGCTTCCTGAAGTTCGTTGCGAAGTGTCTCTAGTTGAGTATTAAGGGTGTCTCGCTCCCTTGCAAATTCTGTTGCCTGCATCCGGGCCTTCCGCACTGAGGCGAGTATTCCGTGTTAGTATTCTGTACTGCACGAGGGGAATGGCAACGTACAATTCTTCTCACAATCACCTAGGGATGTCTCGAGAGTGCTCACAAGATCCATGTGAGTGGCCAGATCACTCTCACAGTGGGACAGCTGCTTGTTGAGGGTTTTGATCATCACCTCCTGTTCGCTAACGAGCTTCGATTGTTCTTCAATCTTTGCTGTTGCGGTTTTAGCATCAAGAGGAGATCCGCAGGCGACGCTCATCGAAGCGACAGACGTCGCAGGTGAGTCAATCTGCGAATCCTTGGACGTTGAAGGAGACACAGCTGACGACTGTGTTGATACGCTGGAATGGGATTCCTGTGTCTTCGGTGCAGGTGGGGGTGGAACCGATGGGGGTGGAGTAGGTGGAGGAAGCTTGCCGTTCAGGCCATTTACTCTGGAGAATGTAAGGTTACGATCCGACGTGACACGCTGAGGAGTGTCTTGAATGCTAGAATTGCGTGATAATTGGACCTGTAGCTCGCGCACTGCACTCTCTTGCTTGTTCTTCTCCGCCTGCAACGTATCCTTTTCGTCTTTGACACGCTGAAAGTTGTCCTGCATCTCAGCAATCAGGGAACGATGCCTCTCCAACTCGTCGGTGAGAGATTCCTGATTGGCCACTTCTTGAACGAGTCTTGTTTGCTCTGTGATTGACTTCTCAAGCTCAAGCTTGACCTTTTCCAACTCTCGGCTAAGGTCACCATTGCCTGTTCGGGCGGTGACAAGCTGCTCCTCCATCGTCGTGATGATTTGCGTCTTTTCCTCGAGGGACTGCCTCTGAGCGGCTTGTATCGCAGTGAATTCGCTGGTTGAGATGCAGTACGAGTCGATCTGTTCTTGAAGCTTCTCCAGGTTTTCGAGCATGGCTTCTCGCTCGCTCGCACGCGTCTTTTCCAGCTCTGCCCAGCTCGAGGCAGAATGCTGTCGTTCCCTCTCTAGTGCCTCGGAGTGTTGCTCTTGGGAGGCCTTGAAGTGAATACGAAGGGTCTCAAGTTCACCCTCGAGATGCTGGTGTTCACGTAGGAGGTTGTCGTGTATATCTGAGTGGTGCTGCTCTAGCTTGGTCAGAGTCGCTGCAGAGCGGTCACGTTCCTTGAAGAGTGCCTCCTCAGATGCCGCTCGCGTTTCTTCAAGAGCAGTAGCATGCTGCTCCTGCGCACTTTGGAGGGTAGACGTCAAGTTGGCCAAAGCGGCTTCGTGATCTGCTATAAGCTTCTTAATAGCATCCTCATGCGTCGTCAGAGTTGTCAAGCGTTCCTCGTCATGTTGGACGTTGGTAATATGAATAGCCTCGAGATGTGCTTTCTTCAGCTCAGCCATCTCCTCCTCGTGTCCACGAGTGATCTCTTGAAGAACAGTAGCCTGTCGTTCCTGAAGATCTCGAACCGATGACTCGTGCTCCTCGCGCACTTTTGCAGTGGCAGCGGCAGCTTCTTGTCCCAATCGTGTAATGGCCTTGGTGAGGTCCTCAACCTGCCCTTCCGACTGCTCTCTGACGAGCGCCATAGCGGTAGCATGCTCCCGTTTCATGTTCTCTCGTCTTGTTCTGTAGTCCTCCTCCTTGTTTGCGATAATCAGAGCATGCTCCAACTTAAGCTTCTCCATGTCTTCCGCGTACATAACGTCCTTTCTTGCAATAGCGGCTGCATGCTCTTCCTGCAGTTCGCGAAGAGCTTGATCGCGAGCAGACTGTGATTCGGATAGTGAGCAATCGCGAGCCTTCTCGGCCATGCGCATTTCGCTCGCATGGTCCTCGCGAAGACGGTCGACCATAGACGCAGCTTCTTCAGCTTGCTTACGAAGCACCTCACCATGGTCATTGCGGAGCTTCGTCAAGGCATTGTAATACTCTTCCTCGGTACGAAGAAGGTCGGCTGCGGCACCCTCCTCTGCGCGTTTCATTGCCTCAGCATGCTCGGACGCAACCTTCCCAAGCGCTTCTCGGTGTTCATTGATAAGTCGCTCAAGGGCAGCCTTCCCTTCTTGCGACGCACGCTGGAGCTCTTCCCCATGGACCGCTTGCAGTTTGCCAAACGCCTCTTCGTGATCTTTGAGGGCCTTGTCAAGAGCGACTGTTGCTGCGGAAAGCTGATTCTGGAGGGTTCCGACTACAACAGCATGGTCGTTCTTGAGGCTTGCGACAAGCTCGTCAACTTCTGCACCTTTTACTCTAAGAGCTTCTTCGTGCGCAGCGCGCAAGGCGTCAATGGCGGCAACGTGGTCATCTTCCGCCTTCTTGATGGTTTCGATCAACTCTTGCTCGCGTTGACAGGCCGACTCCAGCTCTGTTAGAGTGTGATCATGTTTAGCACGTAAGCCCTCGAGCTCAGTCGACATGTTCAGCGTCTGCGTCATATTAGGCGGGGGTGGATGGCTCGACAAGTGACGGGCGTACCTGGTCTCTGGAGAGGGTGACGAGCTCATCGTGTGCGCGACGGATTTGAGCTAATTGATCGTTCAAGGAACCAACTAACTCATTGTGTTGCGACTCCTTCTGAGCCATCGCCCTAAGCGCACTCAGTAAATATTGGTAACCGAAAATCGCCGAAAGAGGACCCTTACAACATGAGTTCGTTGAGGCGATCCAATGATTCATCTACGTCCGATTCTGCGTTAAGGTCATTGACGATGGACGATACTCCGTGGAGTTGCATGCTCTTCCGAACGGCGTTGAACTTTTCAATGGTCGTCAGAGACAGATGCATAGTATGATCCTCTAGTCCTTTGGTCATCTCCGTCGGGGGTGAAGCTGCGTCTGCTTGCTCCTTCTCTCTCAAGGTGGCTTCCAAAGCATTGATCTCTGCTTCACGCTCCTTCAAAACGTCCTGTAGACGCATTATCTCTTTCTCCATGCTAGACACGGAGCGCTGTTCAGATGGTGTAATGTTGCCATTATGACTGGAGAGAGAAAAGGTAGCGTTAGGGGTGGGGGTGTGTGAAACCGAGCTAGAGGTCCCGTGACTGGAGTTTGACGTTTTGCGAGAACGCGCTGACGAAAGTTCCTGCGACAACGATAGCGATGGCAAAAGCGAGGGAGAGGACGATCTATTCCGCGACACGTGAGTACAGATGGAAAGGCACATCATAGAGGACAGTACCTTCCATGGAGGGATTCCAACGAAACCGCCTGCCGGAAAAAAGGCTTTCGTGGAGATGTCTCAAACTGCGAGTCAATGACAACTTCCTTGTTTCTCAAGTTGACCATCTTCCGCCGGACGGGCGTTGTCTCCAGGCTTTCGAGAGCGGAGGTCTCCGGAATGGTCGGATTGGCAAGTTTTGCCTCTTGAATCTGGGCGGCAAGATCGGCAATCTCTTGCAATGCGTCGCGGTATTTAGCGGTGACGGTAGAAAGATCGGCGAGAGTTGCAGCATGCGTCTGTTGTAGCGCAATCAACTGGTTCTCCATTGAGAGGTCCACTGCCACTGGAGTGCTGACACCGGAAGAAGACCCATCCGTCTTGCTCAAGTCCTGAAGACTTCGTTTGGCCTGCTCGACTTCGCCGACCATACCACTTAAACGGACACGGTCTTCACTGGCTCCTTTCTTCTTCCGCTCCCATTCCTCCATTTTAAGCTCAAGATCTTTCACCTTCCTCTCCCGCACTTCAAGGTCCGTGCGCCAACTTGCCCCGTCTTGTTCTAGGCTCTCTAACCGCGCCTGAAGTACTGCAACCTCTTGGGAGCGTTTTTCACTCTCGCTCTCAAGTCGGGCGATGATCTGTTGTAGCGATAGGACAGACTCGTCGGATTTGGCAAGGCGAAGTTCAACCTCGGAGATGTACGAAGCGGAATGAGATTCAGCTTCCTTATAACGGGTGAGCTCCCGCTTGAGGTCGGTTAGGGACTCGCTAGAAGATACTGAAGTCTCGTCATATGACTTGACCTTCTCCTCAAGATCGCGAACATAAGCCTTTGATACATCTCATTCAAAAGCAGGTAAAGAAAGGGTAGAGAACGACGTACTTCGGTAGAGCTTTCTCGTTCTGTCAGCTTTATCAAGCGCGACCGGAGCTCCTCCACGTAGAGTTCCGTGGCGGTATGCCTCTCTGTTATTTGCGCCAGTTCCTCTTCCTTTTCCTCCATCAATTCATTCGTCAAGCGCAAAGCAGCCCGATTCAAGCCCAATTCCGCTTCCATGGCACTGATTGTCTTCTCGTACTCTTCAATAACGGGCCCAACGATTTCTTCGTATTTTGCGGTTCCCCCAATGCTTCCACCACCAGACAACCGATGACGTTCGCCGAGCTCACGGCGGAGCCTCGCAAGTTCTTCTGTTCGATCGACATACTTCTCCCTCAAATCCTCGTAGTTATTCTGGAGCTCAGTCATTTGAGCAAGGATCTTCTTATTAGAGCCATCTGCCACGTCGGCGACAGCACGGCCTGAATCTCCCAAAGCGGAGGAACCGACCATGCCACCCTCCTTCAGTTGTTTGAGCTCTTTACGCAGGCGAGTGATGGTGCCTTGCAACCATTCAATGTCGTCCCAGCCGTCTTCCTTTTCGTTGACAACTGCTCGATTTTTGATGTTCCTGGCACGATTCGCGTACTTGAGGGTGTTCACAGTCTCGCCTACGTTCCACTCGGTTGGGCTGACACAAGCGATCATGAGGGTGTGCGCGTTGCCTCCGAGTGAGTCTTGGAGGAGACGAGTGAGTTTAGAGTCACGATAGGGTACGTGCGAGTTGGTGTGAGATTTTGCGCGAGAAGGGTCACCGAGTGCTGAAATGACATTGCCTAGGGCCAAAAGTCCGCTATTAATGGAGATGCCCTCCTTGATACGTTCACCGGCGGCGGCGGTTCGTTTGAGCTGGGCTTGAAGTCAGTTGACGAGGAAATCGGGAAGAGGAATTGAATACCCGTTCTGAACCGGCGAGGTCAACGAAGTGGAACTTGGACACAATTGTCGTCCAATCGCTGCTATCGTCATCATTATCAAGAGCTCGGCCATCTGGCGGTCGCAAACCAAGTGCACTGGCTGGTCGCAGGCCCCCTCCCCTCCCCATTGCTGCATGGAAACTAGGGGTAGCTGGCCGTCCCATAGTGGGAGAAGAATTTCTCCCAGAAGTGGGTGAACTGGTATAGAAAGATCCCGGGCGAGCGAGTCGCGAAGGTGAACGACCATTCGGAGGCAAGGGGGACGATGACCGAGGAGGAGGCCCAGAGCCCGTAAACTTCTTCTGGGTAAGAGTCAAAGAAAATATGGCATGTGAACGAGAGGATTGGGCGTTCATGTCGGTCTCGTTCGTCCGTCTAATAGAGGTCCCCTGTCGAATAAGGCTGCGAACTAATCAGACCGGGCTTGGTGATGCATCGACGTGCATACGATCACGTACTTCATGACTTCATTGCTGTTTCGAACGTTGACCTCTCGAAGACCACCCCAAATTATGGAACCGTCCTTCCCTTCTCTTATCTGTACTTCACGACGGCCACCAGAAGCTTCATCCGAACTCAAAAGGTCAATCAAATCCTCATTGTACAGTTCTATGAATGAACCCTTGATACTGTAATTCCAAGACCCGCCACGTTCGTCCTTGAGCTTCCTTGCCTGCGAGAATATCGTCGATACGGCGCGTGGTATAATGCCCATGCCGTTGTTTGGGTCGACAGGATTGGCGTCCAAGTCGTTACCAGTCATGGTAAAAGTCTTCCCGCTACTGGTTTGCCCGTAGGCGAGAATGGTGCAATTAAAGCCTTCCAAAAAACGCGAAATGAGAGGTTGAGCTGTGCTTGTAAAGAGCGCATGCTGTGTGGTATTGGGGGGGTGGACTTGGTCGAAGGTGAATACTTGCTTTTTGCCGGGCGTGGAAGGAGAGGAAAGCGCGGTAGCAGAGCCGGAGGTGGCGGGAGCGGCAGACACGGCGTCGACGGAGACGGTGGTGGGCGTTATTGCGTGAATGACAGTCCTCTGAAAGCGAGCGGGAATCGACGCGACGTCTGCGGACGTCGTGGGCCGAATGCGCAGCGCTGTCAGTAGCATGAGCACCTGAACGCGGGGGAGAACAAGGTAGAGGAACTCGCCGACTTGAACAGACGTCGTTGCGCCCGACGACGACGACGACGGCGATGACGAGTGGGGCGCCATCGCTGGTGTTGACAGTGGTTGGAAGGGAAGTGGGCGGGCATTGCCGACCGGGTGCGTTTCAGCTCACACGGCCAGGGCAGCACATCATTTCAACGTCACGACAACTTGAAAATCAGCACATCACTGGTAAAATATATGGCATTATGTATACGGGTATGCTGAAAGAAGCTATCGAACAACGGAGGAAACCAAGGATCGTGAGTTTACGCATTCAGCGTATGTCTCGTAGGGAACGTTCTCTCTCTCTCTCGAGTCTAGCTGAACCTCTGGATCGAACTGTCAGCCGAGCCTGACAGCACTTGTGTAATACTATCGCCTGACCTGAGTCACCGGTCAAAGGAGAATGCCCACGTCAGCCTCGCCATACTTGTCGCGACGTCGAATCGGTGGGGCCCACGTGCATCATGGCAACCAGATCTTCACCAGCTGGTCAACGCCTGCTGATGCCACGACATTGACCAACTTCTCAGGCTCGCCAGCCTTTGATTCCGCCCCTTCCACTCCATTCGTCTTTCCGGAGCTCACCGACACTTTCTGTCGTCCCCATGCGATCGTTGCAACGAAATGCGTGTGTGCCTCCACCGTCTTCATACACCTTCCCGTCGACAGCTCCCATATGCGTATTGTCTTGTCGTCAGACGCCGAAAGTAAAAGCTTCCCCGAAGGATGAAATACGAGTGCTCGAACCCAATTGTCATGTCCGGCCTGGCAGAGAGTCATCAGCCGCTTTTCAGTGCAACAGCGAAAGACACACCAGGTTTTTTAGCATCTGGCCGCTCTGTGTGTCCCAAAGCTTGATTGTCTTGTCTCTCGAACCCGTGGCAACATACGTGCCAGGTCTCTTGACCCGTTCTGTGTTCTGAATAGAATGTGAGATATATCCACAAGCCACCGCATGAACGAACCGGAACGCCTGCAAGCTCGCGAATGGCATTGTACGATGCAATCGGAGCAAACACCACAACTTCGACTTGGTGATCGTGCCCCCGAAGCTCCATCTTTTGTTCACCCGTAAGAGGATCCCAAAGTCGAGCAGTCTGCCGCCCATATTGAGTGAGGCACCAAGGGTAAACCGATTAGAGAGACAAGCTACCTGGTCCTTGGAGGCACTGGCTAACAGTCGTCCATCGTCGGACGGGACAACGTAACGGACCCAGTCGGTATGACCGACGATCGTCCGCACGAGATGCCTTGTCGGAGTCAGTAAGCGTTGACACCACCTCGCGGGTCCGAACTTACGCTGAAGCAACATCGAAAATCCTAATTGAATGATCCCAGCTTGCACTGACAATGAACTGATCTCCAGGAAGGAATCGTGCAGACGAAACGGCATGATCGTGACCAGTCAATGTCTTGATGTTCTTCCATTCGTTCTGGGAATCCCAAATCTTGATGAACAAATCCGACGAGCACGTCACTGAGCGTTTTCGTCATGAAAACGAACGTCACCGACTCAATGACCCGGGCTCACCCAAAAGATGACCTTTGTGGTCAAATTCGACATCATTCACCCCTTTTTGATGTCCCTTTAGTGTTCTCTCGAATTCACCGGTTTCCCAATCCCAGATTTTGACAGTAGCGTCCTCGCTCGCGGAGGCGAGCAGTGAGTATTGGGGATGGAAAGCGACACGCGTTATGCTCTGCCTGTGCCCGGTCAGAACGTGCGCAGCTGGCGCACGCGGTACCCAATCAGCTTGCATTGCAGCACGCTTTGAAGGTGCGAGCGAGAGTTCTTCCTGCAGAGACGCATTTCGCGTCTCAAGGTCCATGATCTGCGTCGGAGAGGGCTCAATCGCAGACGGTGAGGGAGTGAGCGGGTGCACGACACCTTCTTCTGCAAGCGAATGACGCTCGTCCATTTCTTCTCCAAAAGTCCGGCGTATTTTGCCTTTGGATCTGGGGTGTATTCTATGCCCGAGTCCTGCTTCAGTGCATTGTATGCCCCGAGAAAGTTGTTGGTGTGGAGGTACTCGAGCATGGACTTGTGACTGAATTGATGCGTTGAGCATCTGGATCAGGGTTCAGATCATGTTTGCCACGCACAGTTCTTCTTTCTGACGGTCTGAAAGGAGGGCCATGGTGGTTCCAACGCCTTTAGTCTGGCCAGAGGACGCGTGAATGATCTGGTCGCTGCTGTTCACGACGAGCGGTGATCTTGTTTTGTGTTGTTGTTCCTAGTAATACCGACTACAGTTTCAACCGAATCGACTTGAACGCCTCCGTCACCCGCCTCATCGCGTCCTCCACGGGCAGCCTCTCCAGCGAACTTGCCCCAACTTCACAAGTGGTTCGGTGAGCCTGCGTTCGTAGCGCGGCGTGGACCACTCACAGAAACCATGCACATCCTTGGCCCGCTCGATCACATACCGTGCGTCCTCGGGTGTCGCAATGGGTCCCCCGTGGCACAGAACGATCACCTTCGCGCTGATTCGCTTCGCCGCTTCTGCAATGTCTCGCACTCGCTGGACACAGTCGTCCAGCGTCAGCGCGGTCTGCGCACCGATCGTCCCGCTCGTCGTGAGCCCCATGTGCGCGACAATGATGTCTGCACCGGCCTCGGTCATGCGCTCCGCCTCGTCGACGTTGAAGACATAAGGCGTCGTCAAGAGATCCATCTCATGCGCCAGGCGGATCATTTCGACCTCCTTCCCGTAGTCCATCCCCGTCTCTTCCAGGTGCTGACGAAACACTCCGTCAATCAATCCCACGGTCGGAAAGTTCTGGACGCCCGTGAACCCCAAATCCTTGACCTGTTGCAATAAACGTGTCATGTCGCGGAATGGGTCTGTGCCACAGATGCCAGCTAGCACAGGCGTGTGCTTTACCACCGTTAGGGTCTCGTTGGCCATCTCGAGCATGATCGCGTTGGCATCCCCATAAGGCATCAAACCCTGCTACGAGTCTCAGTACCGCTGCCGTATACCAAACTTGTGATCCTCACTGCCAGGGAACCCCTGCCCGCCATACGATAGCGGCCCGAGTTGTACAGGATGATCAGGTCCACTCCCCCAGCTTCCTGTGTCTTCGCACTGAGTCCGACTCCAGCTCCGCCTCCGACGATTGCTTTGCCTCTGCGAATGGAGCTTCTCAGTCGCTCAAGTGTTGCTTGGCGTCTAGACATGGCGTTGATGGGGGCTAGCTGTCTTTTCTCAGGCATACGATTCATTTATGTCACCCGAGCCCGCTGACATAAACCGTTTGATGACCTCGCTATTCACACCGTTCAAGTTCCCTCGCTTCCCCGATGTCTTCCCCTCCAGCTGTAGCGGTCGTTGGTACCTGTGATACTGAGTACGAAGCGCTTTGCTACATCAAGAATGCGATCGATACGGGCGGATCGTGCAAAGCCATCCTCATTGACACTGGCATTTATGATCCCCCTGATCATGACCACATCGATATCAGCCGCTCGCAGGTGTTGAGTGCACTCTCAGAAGATACCGCAAACTGGTCCTCCCGTGATGCCGCGCTTGACATCATGAGACGTGCCCTCACAGCGACCCTAGCCCGTCTCCATGCCCAAGGAGCCATCGCAGGCGTCATCGGCGCCGGCGGCTCTGGCAATACCAGCGTCTGCGCCACAGCATTCCGCAACGTCCTTCCCATCGGGTTTCCAAAGCTCATCGTGTCTAGCATGGCATCAGGAAACGTCCAGCACTACGTCGGCGAGACAGACATGACGATGATGTACTCCGTCGTAGATATCACGGGGATGAACCCTCTGCTTCAAACGGTACTGGGCAATGCAGCCGCTGCCATTGCCGGGATGGCGCTCCAATCTCGGCTCCGAAAGGACCCCAGCCCGCAGCGACGTCGCATCGCCATTACCATGTTTGGCGTCACCACTCCGTGTGCTCAGGCCGCTACACAGCAGCTCAAACGACTAGGGTACTCCGTCGTCGCCTTCCACGCGACGGGTTCTGGGGGACGGGCGATGGAGAAGCTGATACGAGAGGGCTACTTTGCGGGCGTCCTCGATCTCACGACAACCGAACTCGCGGATGAGCTCGTTGGGGGCGTGCTCAGTGCTGGGCCGCACCGTCTCGAGGCGGCGGCGGACAAGGGCATCCCGCAGGTCGTGTCGGTCGGTGCGCTGGACATGGTCAACTTTGGCCCGGCGTCGACCGTGCCCGCAGCGTTTTCCGGTAGACGGTTCGTCCGCCACAATGCGTACATCACGCTGATGCGCACATCGCCCTCGGAATGCAGAACCTTGGGACAGACCATTGCGAAAAAGCTCAGAAACGCGTTGCCGGACAGGACACGCGTACTTGTTCCTCTCCGAGGTTTCTCGGGGCTCGATAAGGATGACGGACCGTTTTGGGACGTGGAGGCCGATGGCGCGTTGTTGGATGCGTTGCGTTCTGCAGGGTTAGAGTGCCCTATCGAGGAACTAGACACCGACATCAATGATCCATCCTTTGCTGCCGCCGCTGCGTCGTCGCTTCACACGTTGATCCAAACTGTAGGCCAACACTTCTAGCAGGCCTATTTTAAGTACACTAGTATGGAAGGTACTTGGTACTTATCCCAGACCGTCAAATACGACCAATAGCGAAATAGTGTGCAAACATGTGGAAACGATTACAACGTAACAGGCAAGTGGATATCCAGGTCCATTGACGATGTCCATGACTGCTCGTGAATCTGAACGAGAGACGGTGGGTAACATGTTACACGGAGATAGGAACAGAGATGGGAAAAAGATGAAACAGATTGGAGCAGACAGGCCGGTGGTTCGAATTGAACGAAATCTATCACCAGACGTTAGTACTTTCTCGCGCTCGGTACCATTTAGTCACGGCGGACGCTTCTGTTTAAAACGGTACCCCACTCAATTTATGTAATTTTGTCTCCCAGTGGGTCCCGGACTCAGGTGTCGCATGACGCTCTGATGCATGGCCTGCGTTTGGGGAATGCCAAAGGGAGGGGTCATCATACCCATTTGCATTTGCATCTGCAGCATGGCCGGCGTCATCGTGGCTGCCATGCCCGGTGACATTGCGCTATACAGTGCAGCAGGATTCCCCACGTTCGCCATTGGATAGATCGTTTGTTGTTGTAAGTTTGGGGACTGAGACTGGGGCGTCGAGGCATCAGACCCGCTGCTAGACCCGGTCGGTTGCTGAGCTTGCATCTTTTGCATGGCTTGCAGCTTTTCAAAATTCAGCGCTCGCGGAGCATGTGGCATGCAAGGGACGTACTTCGTAAAATGCGAAATCTTGCAAGAGCGACGTCCTCGCCGGGTGTGTGTGGAAAATACGGAGCATCTCCTGTCCAGCATCTGGCATGAGTTCCTGTGTGTCGCGAGAGTTGGTGACTGGCTTGCGTTCCGCGGTGTTACTACGTATCCTGGTCAGTGACATCTCAAGCGGACATTGAGAGGACAAACTTTAAGCGTATGTGGCGCAAGTTTGCATTCGGAATATCACGAACGAAGATCCATCGCACTTTAAAGACACCCTTCCACTTGTCAGACGCCCAGACGGTACTGCTCCGTGTATAGTCAACCTGATAAGGAGGAGTGAGCGTTGAAATTTGAAATACAGGGCAACGTACGGGAGTCAGCATTTCCGCCATCCCGCAAAAGTGACCGCTATCGTTGAATGTCAGAACACTGAGAAAGGGTCAATAAATACGACACTCACCTGGCATTAACGCTAAAGAAGAGGTAAATCGGGCCTCTTCCACCGCATTCCTTGAATGCTTTATCAAGACGCTTATTCCCCGGATCTGTGGAGCTCCAGATTTCATATTTGAGAGATTTGTGCACGTCGTCTTCGGTATAAGATTTGATAACAAAGTATCGGGCCTGTAATAAGACTATAGCTCATGCATGTTGAACGTACAAGGGAACGTTACCGACAAATTGTGGTCGAATATCGAAATGCTGTGGGTTGTAACCCTTGGTAGCGATCAACGTGGGGAGATCGACGGGTGAACTAAGGAAGCCGGTGAGTGACTGCAGACTGTTGTCGCTCTGGGATTGTTGCATTTGGCCTTGTGCGAAACCCAACCGGGGCGCCTGCACCGCGCCCATCTGATTAAGATACTGTGGAGGTATGGGAGGGACACTAGGGACGCTGCCTTTTTGGCCTTGGTTATAGCCATAATTCAGACTCGAGTTGGACGTGCGCTCGGTGAGATGTTTCTCTCTGTGTTCCCAACTACCCGCCCCGGAAGCAATGCTGTTGCTCGTAGATCCGCGCTGTGATCGTCGTGACACCCGGGCAATCTGACGGAGATCGTGACACATACCGATTGTCCAGTCGGTGTCTTCCGACCCTCTAGGTCGGTGTTCAACTGGAGCTTCCGCGAAGTTCCATTGCCACCTTGTGTAGCACCGTGACGGACGCTGCCCGATGGCAGGGAAGGTACCTGGGTGGAGTTGAAGCGCGGTGGATGTGCTGACTGACCCCCCTGGAACGCAGTACTGTTCGAGTAGAGTTGATTGGCGCTGTTGAGCTCCATGATGGACAGTGCGCGCGCGACATCGTCGACACTTGCGACGGCTGAAAACATGTCGCCCGGCGTGCGCCAGTCGGCACCACCGGGGGTACCCCACGGGGAGGCACGGCCGATGGGGCTTGTAGGGCATTGGGCTGTCGCCTGATTACCATACTGTTGCTGGTTTGGAGGAGGAGAGCGGGGTGTGAAGTAGGATTCGTCGTCATATGGATTGACGAGCTCCTTCTCTTCACTGTATTCTTCCTCCTCAGGATCGGGGGAGCTCGGTGTCTGACCGACGGCGGTGGTGTGTCGAGAGCCAGTCTGCTGCAATGTGCCTGCACGTTTGAGACCAGAAGTCGGCATTTGCCTATGGGCGCCGTAGGTGAGACTCTGGTGACGACGGACGCCGGAGGAAGGTGGGGGTGGGGACGGGACATGGGCAGCTGCGAAATGAGGAGAGAGCGGGGAGGGATTCACGGTGGAGGATTGGTCTACGACTGGCTGGAGGGGGGCCTGCTCGGGGGTGGGCATGTCGTGCTGGGAGGATGGCGTGAGCGCCAGGATACAAGTATAGCGGGATCACACGCGGGATATCAAGCGCGAAGGCTTACCTCGTCTTCGTTGTTAAAGGATCGCATGTCTCGTTCCCAGTCCTCCTCATCGCCGTCATGGCCAGCGATTGCAGACAAGCTGTTCATGGTCCGTGGCGTGGCGTTGCCGGCTTGCCTTGAGGTCTGTGTGCGGAGGGCTGAGATGGGGTGAGTAGAGGACAAGGGGATGAGAATGACGGGGGCGGACCTCTCTTGGAATTGGTCGGGAGGGAGCTCTGCCTGTGGAGGGAGGTCTTCTCGCCGACGGCGCCAACACCGCCGACCCAGTCTTCGTCGACGGGTTCATCGTCGTTCCAGAGCTGCTGTTCCTGGGACTCTTCTGAAATGGTGGCGCGTGCGCCTGCCCTTGCGGTGCGGGACGAAGCGGAGATGGTGTGGTGGCGACGTACGCCGGTAGAGGGGGGCGATACGGGTACGGGAGGGGGGGAGATGTTGGTGGACATGAATTACAGGCGATGTTCTTTACGTGTTCTTCAGGGAGAAAGAGCAGGGGACGGAAAAGCGGAGAGGTTCGCACCCTCGGCCCCCGCCACATGACACACAGAACACGCAAGGAGAACATCGATTGGAGCCCAAAGATGGATCACAACAGCAAGGCAGGTATGAACGTAGGACAGGTACGCTAGCGGAGGTATATAGTACTATGGAAGGCAAGCACGTCGACTATACATCGGGTACCAGACCAGGGGTGGCAAACAAGACGACGGCGATAAACTCGGTGACGACGGCAAGCGGATACCAGAACGCCTCGTTGTTCTGCTTATAGGTCTTGTTGGCGGTCGCGGTGAAAAAGGCCTCGCGCACGAGGAGAAGGAGTGAAATGACCAGGAGGATGAGAACCCCATACGTGGCACCGATCTGGCCGGTGGAGCCACGATAACCATCCTCTGCAAGGGGGGTGGTAAGGAGGGGAGAGGGAGAGGGAGATCGGCATACCTGAAAGCTCGACGCGGGCGAGGAAAAAGGTCTGCAAAAAGACGAGTATGGAGCAGACGAGGAAGATGTATATGGCAGCCCTGCGGAGGGTGTTGCCCGTGTTGATGGTGCTCGGCGTAGTACCCAGGCTGCTCTCGATGGCGCCGGTGATACCGATGGCTACGGCGGCCATCAAGGCGATGCGGAACAAGAAGTGGTGGCGGAGGAGGCGCGAGATGGGGCCATTCGGGGGGTTCTTTGCCGCGGCAGTGCTGGAGAGTGGGGGTGAGGAGGGAATGGGGGGTGTAGCGGGGACGTACCGTGCGGTGACGAGGGAGTAGGCCGAGTAGAGCAGACCGAAGAAGCCGGTGTTGTACAGGATTTCATAAGCAAGGAACACGTGCAAGTTCTGTGCGTCGGATTGGACGCTGGCAAGCAGTGCGCGGAGGATGAACGCGGCGACACGGACTGTGGGACGTGAGCGCGTGCGACGCGAGCGGGGAAAAGGACGGACTTGCGCAGAACAGGGTGATGATGATGTAGACATACACGGGGCGTGTGATGGCTCTGGAGAAAAAGTAGGCGAGGAAGGGGAAGTAGAGGATGGCGAAGACGATGGGGGCGGCGAGGGATTTGATGCCGAACAGGGACGCGTAGTTGACAGCCATGGCAGGGGACGAAAAAGGTGGCTTGTAGTGACGACCCGCCGCTATATAGTCTATTTGACAGGGCCATCATGCCCTCTGCAACGAGGCGGTGCACATGTCGTATCCACTCTGCCCCATCGAGTTTGCTGCTGCCCTCGGGCGCTGTCTCCCCGTCCTCGCCACCCAGCGCATCGCCGTCGCCAACTCGGCCGGCCCGGACTCGACCTGTCTGCTCTTCCTCCTCCGCCGGCTCTTCCACCCGCACGCCCTCCTCTCCGTCCATGTCGTGCACCGTCTCCAGCCCGCTTCCGGCCACATGGCCCGCCTGGCCGCCGAGAATGCACGTGTGCTCGGCATCCCCCACCATACCGCACACATCCCCTGGGGCGTCCCGCCATTCCCCCCCGTCCCCACCGCAGGCCCCGTCGAACGCACCGCACGCGATGCCCGCTACCACCTCCTCTTTCGCGCGCTCTCCCACGCCCGCATCGCCCTCCTCGCCCTCGGACACCACGCCGACGATCAGCTCGAAACCGCCATTATGCGTCTCGCCTGCGGTTCTTCTTTCCTCGGCGCTGCCGGAATGCCTCCCACGCGGAGATGGGGCATGGGCTCGGACGCCCCTCTAGCAGCGTTCGGTTACCATGGTCTCAACACCTTCCTTTTGCGGCCCCTCTTGTCCTTTCCAAAGGTCCTTCCGTTTCGTCCTTGGCCGTCTCTCTCACACCCACACCATTCCAGGAGAGGATCCTAGCCACGTGTCGTACCCATCATTTGCGATACATCAACGATCCAACAAACGTGCAGCCACACATCACACCCCGTAACGCCATCCGCCACGGCCTTCACAGCGATCCCCCTTTTTCTCGTCCCCTCTCTTTCTCTCCCACAGCCCCCGTTTCCCTTGACAAAATTAAAAGTGCCGTCTTGTCATTGCAGTCCATTGCCCCCCATGTTGTTGGCGAAAAACAACGCCTCTATTCTGCTGTCGCGAAGCTCGCAGCCAGGGCAGAGTACGTCAATAGCAAAGGCACGCTTCTCACGCTCGATCCACCTCCCTCCTGACATGCTTGTAATAATAGTGACGTCTCATCTCACACAGCATGCCCTACCTTGTCCGATCGGTGCTCTCCTCCTTCCGTCCGACAAGCTGCTTGACGTCACTGACCCCGATGTGCGCTTCGCACTTGTCTTGCGTGTCATCCGTTATGTTTCCTTTCACCCCTGGGGCTCTCTTCGCGCAGATGCAGACAGACGCAAGAGCAGCATACATCGCATCGTTCGCGCGCTGTGGCCCTCAGGACTGCAGGCCCCTCAAATCAAGAAATTCACAGCCGGTGGTGGCGTGCTCTGGACCCCTGCTATATATCATCCGAGAAAGCCGCTCAAGGTCGGAGATCAATGTTTGCGTGCGACCATCGAGCCCGGCAGCCGTTTCTGCTGGTTGGCCTCGCGGATGCCTCCCTTCTCCAAGAATCCTCAACAGCAGGGTGCTGGCTCTCCGACCAAGCTGGTGATCGACCTCACCGAACGACTGGCGAACGCCACGATCCCTGACACACCTACCGATCCCCTCCAAGTCCTTTACGACTGTCGTTTCCTCCTTCGCGTTGACCCTCTTCATATGCCAACACACGTAAAGTCTGCCTTGATGGACGACAAGACGGCGGTGATCAGAGTACTGCCATTCACCCACTATTACTGGCCCAAAGTCGTCCTCCAGCGCGAATGTCATCCCGACCAAGTTTTGGCTGTGCCCCAGGAGGATGGCACTGCGCCTGCAGCAGGAACTTCGTCATGGATCTCGATTCAGTGGGTACGCCCGTTGGACGCCACATGAGTATAGTATACAGACTTTTGTGGAATATAGTCTATTTGAATTCTTGCAGGCCACTGCCACGCTAGATACGCTCATGAGCAAATGCAGGTTGATGGTGTGCCACAGCGAGGCAGCGCAGATCCATCCGTGATGCGAGTGATGCAACATCGCCCTCACGCCGGGACCGTTGATGCCACGAACGTTGCTTGTGATCGGGACCAGAGCCTTATGTAGCACTTAGCTCGGACGCTTTTTGGTTACACCCACCCGGTGCTTACCCGGACCTCAGTCACCAGGTCGACCACATGATGCATCAAAATGGATTATCACTTCGCTGGTCCGTGTCTCAGATGCCAGAAACAAACGAGTGTATACTCTGAGACCGGTCCGACAAAATGATGCCCCCAATGGTCTCACTTGTTCGTGTTATCGAGACGCGCCGGTGTGGACAGAGCTAATCGGGCAAGGTCAAAAGTCAAACTTGATACTATGACTTTCCATCTGGTGAAACGTAGCCAGGATCTTCGTAAGCCAAATCAGCAATCAAAAACACTACTCACGGTAATTTCCCCACCCCGATACGATCCTCGCTTCTTCTTGTTTTTCTCCTTGCGGAATCCAGCGCCGCGGGTCACCACGAGGTCCCGGTGCGCACGTTTACCATAATCGTTCAGGGCGCCGCCCTGTGTCAGTTATGAAAAGCTTCGCCTATGGGTTATGATTCACGACCTACCTTTGCCTCATAGCCATTGTCTAGGAGTAACCCGGGTGCTATATTCTGGACCTTGACCCTCTGGAAGCGCTCCTTCACATTCGGACGCGACCCTTCTTTTTTCTGCGCAGTGTTTGCATTCTCTTGCGACCTGGTAGACACTGCAGTCGTCACAGCAGTTCCATTTTCCGAGGTTTTACGCTTTTTTGCGACATGCACATCCTTGTCTTGTGGCTCTGAGTCCGATTCATCCCCAGAATCTGAACTTGATTCTGAACTGCTCGAACTCTTGTTCTTGTCCTTCTCGGCGGTTTTCGTCGTGTTCGGGGGAGCCTTCTCGTCTTCGCTTATTTCCTCCTCGTCGTCCGAATCCGAACTACTGGAAGAATCAGAGGCACTAGCATCGGAATTATCTGAGTCAGAACTCTTCGAAGAACTGTTTGATTCCGAGCTGTCCGAGTCAGAACTGTCCGACACGGAACCCTTGTTCTTATCCCTGGTCGACTTCTTCCCTGCCAGTACCTCAAGAACTTGTTCAACTATCTCCTGGGTATTCTCTCCAGCTAACATATCGATAAACGCCAAGAAAGGTAGGAGGATAGCACAACGAACCTGATGACAACGTCGCACTCGTATCACGTTCAAGGCGTTTTTGGGCCAGTTTCTTGGGCTTGGCCTCCTCGGGCGAATCGTCGCTGTTGTCATCACTATCGCTAGTATCATCGTCCTCGCTTTCAGAATCTAAGATAAAATAAGACAAATGGTGGCATTGATCAACGATGATACTTGCCCGAGGTTTCTTCTGAGCTGATTGAGGTTAGCACCTGGCACGTGCACGACACCGCTCGACCACCCACCTTGAATCAGAATCCGAGCTGTCCTCTTCATCAGATGACGTATCTGGTAACATGTTTCAAACCAACGTCCACGCGGACGCGGTGTAATAGAACCCACCATCAGAAGTTTCGTCATCCTCGGACGAGGCTAAATGCGGAAACTTAGCCACGACGACAGGAAGGCTACGCATACATACAGTCGGCATCTCCACTAACGCTCGTGTGATTGGCACGTCCCCGCGAGGTAGAGGTACTACGAGGACGACTCACGTTTTGGTATTTGTCTTTGCCCTCCAGTCCTTGATGATGTCCTCGAGCGGTGGTCCCTCCTGTTCTATGTCATCGCGGAGGGCGACCACGGGTTTGGCTGCCTTCTTGACGGCCTCGGCAGCCTTATTTTGAGATTGCTGCTTCAAAAAGCGATAAATAAGGATATACGTCGCTGTGGAACCGTCGTCAGTCGCGAGCGCGACTTCAGTGGCCCGTCGCATGCGTACCAGCAGTGTGTCCTTCCATCGGTCGAATCCCAAGCGAATCTAACAATTCATGCGATGCTCCAAAAGCCTGCGCGATATCTGGCGGGGAGGTGGACTAGCACCCGGGGAAGATGGAAGCTGGGGGCCGAACCGGTCGAAAAAAATTAAATTAAATTGACGCGACTCGGATCTGATTCCCACATCATCACGGTCTGCACTGCGATGAGTTCCATCAAGGGACCCTCTTCCAGCCAATACGACGGGTCGTCCCTCCGGATTGCCATCGTACACGCCAGATGGAACAAACTGGTTATCGACGCCCTTGTTGCGGGTGCCATCTCAAAGCTTAGGGAATCCGGTGTCAAGGACACCAATATCGTGGTGCAGTCTGTGCCAGGTAGCTACGAGCTCCCTCTCGCGTGTTCCAGGTACGTCCTCTCCCGCCCCATCACCTACATGCAACGAACGTTTCGCGTAGAGTCATTGCAGGCTCCCAGAGGCAAGCCGACTCGTCGGCTACGGATTTGCTTGGCCTCAACCCGACCCCCAATGATCTCTCGTCTACGACTACGGAGTTGCCCAAGATACCGTTCGACGCAGTCATTGCGATCGGCGTTCTCATCAAGGGCTCGACGATGCACTTTGAGTACATCTGTGACAGCGTGTCGCATGGCCTAATGAGGGTTCAGCTGGACACGGGCGTTCCTGTGATTTTCGGCGTGTTGACGGCCCTTGACGACGACCAGGCGTTGGATCGTGCGGGCATCGGTAGAGGGGAGGACAAGGGTCATAATCACGGGGAGGATTGGGGACTGGCGGCGGTGGAGATGGCGGCACAGTGCAGAAAATGGTCGGCTGGGTCGTTCTCGTAGAGTAGATGTATGTACGGATCAATTGTTGTACGTTGTCACGTGTGTACCATTTTGCCTTCAACGCCGTACATCAGACGTGCAACCCGGTCGTAGTGACACACGAGATGAAGAAGAAAGTACGCGTGGTTGTTTCACACGTTGAAAGAGCTGACTCTACTCTGTGAAGGTGCTCTTGATGGGTGCATCCGGTAGCGGAAAAACTTCCATGCGGTCCATGATTTTGTGAGCCAAACCTGCGCACCATCCACTTGCTTGGGGATCCTGGTTGACGGCCTCTGGATTAGTTCCAACAATCCAGCATCTCTAACGTCCCGGCTAGGCGCAACTATCGATGTCGAGCAGAACCACGTTCGGTTTCTCGGCGACCTCATCCTCAATCTGTGGGACTGCGGTGGTCAGGATGCCTTCATGGACTCGTATCTTTCCACGCAGCGCTCTACGATATTCTCGCACGCCGGCGTCATGATCTACGTGTTCGACATCGAAAGTCGCGAAATGGCCAAAGACCTAGAGTACTATCGCGACTGCCTCGATGGCCTGTCGCAGTTCAGCAAAGACGCGAGCGTATTCCTTCTCGTCCACAAGATGGACCTAGTTCGTGAAGGCGAACGATCGGTCATGTTTCAGCGCAAAACAGCAGAGTTAGAAAAGGCAAGCGGCGACTTCCCTGTCAAGGTGCTCGGGACTAGCATATATGACGAGACATTGTACAAGGCATGCAAAGTCTGCCTTTTTTGATGAGTCGGTATCTCATGTGTCGTACCACAGGCTTGGTCGAGCATCGTTAACACGCTGATACCCAACGCTGGAAACCTCAACAAACACCTACGAATATTTGCAGAAGCTTGTAGCGCAACAGAGGTCATCCTCTTTGAACGTGCCACTTTTCTAGTTATTGCTACATCGTCGTCCTCCGACACACCCGATTCCATTGCGACTCACTCGTTGGATCCGAAGCGCTATGAACGTACCTCAGAGTTGATCAAAGCCTTTAAACAATCATGTTCACGGTTGCGTGAGGAGTTCCACTCGCTAGAAATGGAGCTCGCGGAATTCACTGCAGTTCTGGATGAAATGACCAAGAATACTTGTGTCTTGGTCGTGGTCCATAATCCAGTCGTTGGTAAGGGGCAGTTTGAACGAGTAATCGAGTCTGCTGAATTACCCGCCCAGAAACTGCCGCGATCAAGATGAACATTCGAATGGCAAGAAAAAAGTTTGAAGAACTTCAAGGGGATACATTGATATCGTAGAATGAACCGGCGGGTGTCGTTGACAGGACTTTAAGCGTCGTGGCTTGTGACATTGTCCTGATACCCCAGTTTTTCGGCACCGAGACACAACGACTAGCTAAGGCGAGTGTATGAGATAGTTTGAGCAGAGGGGGTGAAATCTCAACGTTTAACAGGCATAGTCCTTTCATGAATAACAATCGTCGTTCTGTAAGGGATCACGAGAGGAACGGAAGTGGTTTTATATGTCGATAACGATGTTTCCATTGGTATAACTGTATCTAGGATATCGTGTATATCGTTGTGCTCAAACCGTGACCCTCCCCCTTCTATCCTCTAACACGTCTGCATTCACGTCTTGTAAATGCAAACCTTTATGCAGAAGATGTTGGATATCCGAGTACTGGACCAAGGTTCCCACCAAAAGCTTCTCCTTCACCGTGTATTCAATGATAGAGACACCCGTGTTCAGGCAGTGGCCGATCTCAACGCCCTCGCGACAAGTCACCATTCCGTTCAATCGCAACGCAGAAAGGAGGACCGCGATCCAGGCGCCATGAGAGACCACGAGGATATTATGCGACTCTGTCGTGGGGAGACCCGTCTCGAACGTGGAGACCATGTAGTTGACGATCGACCTGGAATACCACGCCAGACATCTCGCGGTAAAGTTGGGTTTCGTCTCCATTGACGGTGCCGGCTTGTTCAATGGTCCAATCTCCCCCTGCAATTCGCCCATGTACTACTGCGCCGAACGACGGACGTGCGATTAGTGAGTATGGGTGAGTTCTTGAAACGCGGTCCGAGAGAAGCTTTGCTCACTCGTTCCCGTATCGATTCGTCTAGTTCTAGAACGGTATCCGGATGGTATTGAAGAATGCATTCTGCAGTCTGAAAATAGGATCAATCCGACTTGGGAGTCGTCAAATCTTGGCGTTCTCACCTTGGACGCCCTTTGGAGATCACTGCTGGTCGCTGTTGCGAATGGAATATCCTTGAGCGCCTCAGCTACCAAGATCGCTTGCTTGAACCCAGTTTCATTGAGCGGAACGTCCAAATGGCCCTGTATCCTGTGTATCCTGTTCCATTCTGTTTCACCATGCCGCACGATGTACAAGCGGAACTGAGCTGGCATCGGAACAAAGAGGGGGGTAGATGGGAAAATAAAACCTCCGGCCCAGTATACCGCGTAGGCGTGAGCGCTTCTTTGACAAGTGCTATCCGCACGAAAGCTCACGATGAAGACAAAGTTGGTGTAATTGTGGAAGGGCTCTGTCTACCTGAATCACCGCTAGCACCAACTCACTATGCGACTAACGAGTTAATTTCCTGAGAAATACTGCCAACCCTCTCGTCATCGAAGTTAGATCGGATCCTGCCCATAACATCCCTCAATTCCTTCATCTGTGCAGATTTCAGATTTAGTGCCATGCCTCGACCTCGGCCTTCATAAAGCTGCTCGGGGTGCGATTAATAATTATGATACTGACGAGAGCCGAACATGCTCACGATGTTTCCGAGCGCCACTAAGGCTCGATAGGCTACCTCAGGATCCTCCTTTTCCGATTTGAGCACCTGCGACGAGTCAGTAGATAACCTAGCAAGAAATGAAGTAGACCTTGAAGATAAGGACGAGAGATTGATCATGCGTTGCCATACTAGCAAACGTGTTCAAATGAATGCATGAGAAGCTAAGGAGCGTCCTTGAGCCGCGCCGCTGAATTCCATGTTAAAGAGACGAACTTGAACAATACTGATGCCAGCGCCACCCGTTGTGGCTTGGAGAGGAGATGGTACGGCGCTTGACTTAGTGCTTCGAAGATCTGACAAAATGGTTATGATAAAGAATTGAAAAATCACGAGTTTCCTCACTTTCTGGACCCACGGCCCATCGTTTACCGGGGCACCTTCTTGGAAATAATTGGCGATGGTGCGCAACAGCAATAGTACATTTGTTTCTTGCGGCTTTAACATCGAGCTCTCGCGGGATTCAATGGACGTCCAATCTGACGCATTGAACAGGCAGTCAAAGAATTTCTCGCGATCAGCGGGGGCTTGTGTGTTTGGGCAGTACGCAACTACTAAACGACCGAGATCCATCACTGCAGTCAATATATTTATGAAGATTAACACAAACTCTCCAATGTGCCAATACGCACCAGGGAACCTTTGAGCAGCCGGCCAGCGATTCAGAATCGACACGATTGCTTCAATATGCAGTCCACTGGGTGCAACAGAAGTAGGGGCCGCCGGGTCTGATGTGATTTTGGAAAGGAACGTGAACACTTCTTCAATCAAGACTTGTTCCTCAGAGGACATCGCGCAGGTTGCAGTTGTCTATGAACACAGATAATGGCCGTGGGTTGCGTTGTCAAGAGCATTGCAACTGAGGCTCACGATTTCACCACGCAGAGCGTCATCAAATTGATACAGCTTCGCCTGCATGGCTGGTATATTGGATTGTTTAAACGTTACGAGAATTTTCTGTAAAATGGTGGATATTAGCGTACGCGACAGACGTAGTATATCGCAAAACGAACAAAAGGGATAATCTTTGGCTGTGGGGCTTGTGTAGATACCACATGCGATGTACCAGAATAGCGAGATGCACCAGTGTAAGGGTCTACAGATGTGGATGGTGGTACAGTCGAGGGTGTTTGTCTTGTGGAAGGCTGATATCTCGATGTTCCTGTGTGGATTAGATACATATGGCTAATTTGTCAAGCATATACATGGAGTGACGTATTAAGGCTGACCTGTAAATGGGTCCATGTAGTTGTTATCACTCCCTAAGTTCACCCCTGCAGTATTCTTCTCGATGAACTTCACAACTTCATCAATATAACTCGTTGAGATGTCGTTTTGCTGTAGAAAGCGTTGTGCGGCCGTGTAAGGATTCTCTGGGATATATAAACAAAAACTCGCTTGGCCCATCACAGGGCCAACTCACCCGAGATATTGTAGGGAAGTTTTAACGGAGGTGCACCCTCTTGCACATCTACATCGAATACGTAGTCATATTCTTTACCATCATAGAGCTGTTTACGGCCAGACCCGACAGCGTCAACAACTTCGCCTATCTTTTGCCAGCTAGAAGAGATAGAGTCCCACTTTTTAAGAGTTAGGCTTGTCGATATTGTCAATCGGATAGGATTCACCTGGTGCGCCTCCACAGTATCTCTGATTCGAATCATCTTTACTTCTCCGGCCTTTTTTCCTGGTTTCGCTCTTCAGTTCACCAAGCGGAGGACCATCAGATTGACTACCTGGAGCAACCAGCGCTTCCGGGCCTGGCAAGTCGGCTTTCCTCACGTCGCCAACTTGTTGCGATGGGAGCGTTTGATTGGACACTTGGTCCACAAAGGCTTTCTGGTCAGCTTCGCTGGCCCAGCGGTCTTCCGAGTTGCTGAACACTCGAACAATACCATCGCTGCACCCGCTAACAACATCACCGTTCGGCATGGTGGACACAGACCATACAGAAATGGCAGGATGAATTATGACTTGGGCACATTCTCCATCTGGTATCATCGCAGTGTCGATGTCAAGGTCCTGGAAGTGACAGAGAAATTGCACCATACCGCGCCATATCCGCACCGAGCGGTCCTCTCCAGCAGAAACCAGGTCGCCATTGGGCAAAACAGATAGGCTATATACGAAGGAAGTATGCCCTGACAACACATAAATTAAATCACCACCTATTGTCCACACTCGGACTTCGCTAAACGTCGCACGTCAGAGATACATCTCAAGTAAGATATACGCTCATCCCACCTATCGTTGGAACAAGACGCAAAACCAAGCTCAGGTATTAATGCCAGACCACGGACGGCATCACGGTGTCCTTCGTAGGTTCGTATTACTTTGTTCTGCACCCAGAGCTTGATGGCCTTGTCCGCAGATGCTAAAGTGTGTCAAAAGGGTCAACGATGACTCCGAAACTCAAAATACCTGTTAAGAAATGCGAGTCCTCCAAAGCGAGTACTGCCCAAACTGACTGTTGGTGTGCCTTGAGATCGTATTGAAGCGTGTAGTTTTTCCAGACTTTAGCAGTCCTATCTCAAATTTCAGCTAGTTTCGATCCACGGGACAGAAGGGGGCGCACCTATCCCACGAGCCGGAAATGATGGTACCATCTGGGCCGACATGGAGGGCACAGACATTGTCCGTGTGTCCGACCAAAGAGTATTCGGGGTCTTCCTTGTTGGACGAGTCGAGTATAAAGATGTTAATAACCATGTCTTGCCCACCAACGACGGCATATCCTGACAAATGTATTTTCATCATGCTGTCTCTTCCGGGTGGGAATAGAGTAAACTCTGACCTTGCGGTGCGTCCGCGGTTGGGGGAAGATACCCCACTGCGTTGACGAACCTAGAACCTGATCGAAGAATAGAAACGGGAGAGAACGATGAAGGTGAATTCCTCAGCCAAGATATCGCAGTGGAATCGCGAGAAACGGATAGAACTAGGTTATTCGTTGGTGATACTACCCCGCGAACCTGAAGTTACCGTCGGGCATTGTGGATATTCTAAGTTCGCGCATGATAGACGACCACGTACATCGGCGGAGTGGCTCAATAATGTCGCTGAAAGTCTGTAAGGCATAGGATTCTCGTGAAGAGATAGCGCGTTAATGAGTCGGAACACGATATCAGAGCCATTACATAAGCTATCTTTACCTAGAAGAACTTGGCGGGGCCTTGTTCAACGGGGCTGATTGAAATATGGTGTATAGCGCAATGCGTCCGCACTTCAAAGCTTCGCTGCTTACGCCGGAAAAGCGGGGCACCAGTGAAAAACATCGCCCTCTGATGCCCAGACCCTTTCACTAATGTTACAAATTTTTACACCTTAAAGCCTTGTGCCATATTCGTAATCACGTGACTAACACATATGTATTTTGAGGTAAGTCGATTGAATAGAAAAACGATGAAATGTGCACCACGCTAACGATCCTACAGCTATAATCAGAGCAGTAGGGAGATACGGAGGTGTACCATATGCCATGCACCATTACTTCATCTCCTGCGAGGGCCTCACGATACGGATGGTCGAGCGTAGGAAATCGATCACGACCAGTTGCCAAAACATGAGGGGTTGTAAAGGAAAGCAAAAAAAATGAGCACACGGGAACACTCCAGGGTCTACGGTTTAGGGCCGACACTTCGGACAAACATTCTATTCAGGCTCGCTGAGCGCACATTGCGTCAAGATCGCACAATCAGGTCAGGGTACAGGATTGTTACATGACAAAGAGGAAACAGTAATGTGGATGAAAAGGCTAGAAACACATTTAGTCGCAAAGGTCTACTGCCGTTCCAATAGAGACCTTGAACTTTTTCGTCGTCTTGCTGGAATCACTCTCGGACTTGCGCTTCAATTTTTCCTCTGGTTGACGGGTGAGGGCAAGTGTAAGTAAGGTCTGAGTTGGTTCTTGGGTTTGCGAGTCAAATTCTAGCACTTCGCCCGACTTTCCACTTTCCTGTTCTGCTCTGGTGGGTGACTTCCTCTGGGTATGGCTCCTTGGAAGCTTCAAGTCAACAGGATTCGTGAGCAACATCCAAAAGGCACTTACGTATTCCCGCCCGCGAGACCGGACACAACAGTCTTAAAGAGGGAGGTGAGTTTACGCTAATGAATGATATGGAGAAAGACACCGACTCTATTTGTAAGATCGAGAAGACGATTCTCGACCTCGGATTCCGCGTAGAAGTAGTCGAGATATGCCTGGCCTCTCTTTGATAAAGGTAAGAATACGTATTTCGTTTTGTGCAGTTCTCTTTGTGTTTTCTTCCCCTTATTTTTCGTTGATTTCTTGCCTTTCCTCGCATCAGCCCTTACGGAGCCGAGATTCTCGGATATCGCATTCTCTGTGGTGATAAATCCTATCGAAGGGAAAGTTAGGCATCTTGGTTACAGCGGAAAACGTATGGTCGACCTTCATCCTCTAGCCTCATAAGTAACTGGTTGACCAGAGCAGCGGCACAACCTGGAGATAACAGTGAGCAGCCAATGTCAATAAAGATACTCACGGACCAATTTGCTTTCTGAACTGCAGGGCAGTACTAGGCCTGTGAACTTCGAAAATCTTGATTGCACGCCTAAGACAGCTCGCGATTAATGACACATTACCATAGACACAGATTCAGAGGACCTGAATAACGCGAGATCCTTAAACCGGCTGATCATATCGGCATGCATCTTCCCCGCTATGATGTCCCATTCGGGGGACCGCCGGAGGCGACAGTCAAAGCACATAAATTGTACCGGAAGACGTTTGTCTTGTGTACCATGATACCTATGCATCCCTCAACCAAGGGCTTGATCGGTAGTTTTGTGATCGAAACCCACCCCATGCACCTGCAAGGATTGAATGACAAATCAGAACAACACGCTCATACAAATGACAACAGAATTTCTGACCAAACATGCCGCCATTTGGCGCACCCGCCCTCACAGAAAATTGAGGAATCGTCAACCTTGGAGAGATAATTCAGGGGTGATTTACGTTTCGCGAACGATGTGGAATGACCGTTGTACCACAATCACAGTTAATACGACCATCTTCCATCACATCAGCTATTCTGGCTGTCCCTGCGGCCCTCACGGAGTCTGTAATATCATTTCGCTCCACGTCAATCCAGCTTTCCACGTCTAGGATCACATTAGGACTTGCAAGTGCGGCGAGACGAAGTAATGGATGCCTGACTCACCCGAGTTTGATCTGATCCGATTTATCTCGTAATCCCGCAATTTTTCCTGGAGAACGAGGGTGTCAACCTGCTGGGTTGAGATAAAAGAACAAGAGTTGTGGGTGTCTGATGGAGGCAGGGAAGTGTCGGATCGCAAACTTGGCAAAGGTGATGGCGATTGCATATCAATCTCTTGGGTTGCTGGGATCACCTGTGTTTTCTCTATATCTGAAGAAACCGCCTATCTGGATTCAGTGTTGCAGGCAAAAGTCTTCGTACGAACTCACAAGATATCCAACATGTGTCGGCGTGGAGTCTCGATGACCCCCGCATTCGACTACATTGTCGGCTTTCACCTGATCTTCATGCACTGGAATGGGCACTATCTTCCCTTCGTCTCCTCGGACGCCAATAGGGACCATAGCGCTGCTGGCATCACACCTGGCTAAGACAATGCCCTCCTCAGTGATGTCTTCGCCCACAGCATCCTCGTCTGCGTCTGCATCCCATACAACATTTCTGCTCGATGCGTCTTTCCTCTGGAGTTCCGCATCCTCGACTCGAAGGCGAGCTTCTTCAACAGGAGTTAACTTTGGAGGACAGCGGGTAGTAAGACCCGTAAATGTGGCATTGTTATCCTCGCTAGAGGACGGAAGAAAGGATGAAACGGACACGACCTTCATTCTCACACTGGTAACGCTGTCAATGTACTTTTCCAGGGTCTCTGGGGTTGGAGACATACCCGTGCCAACCAGTTTCCAGACTGCCAATTCTTGTGCTCTCCGGTACTTCAGCCGCTCGATGAGTTGTGAAGAACCACCTATTCGAGTCGGCGTCGCCAGCTCGGAAATATGGTGGTTGATAATCATCGGGAGTGTTGTCATTGAAGAATAGTTTGAAGTTTCCATACCGACATTCTGGAACCATCACTCTGAGACCACAGGATACTCTCGGAGGACTCACTTGGCAATGTCTCCATCTGTGAAATAGTGGTGATCAACGTTTTGATCATCAGCTACAAGACATGGGATGAATCCGAGCCCGAAAAAGAGTAACGCAAAATATACTTTGAGACTACGCTTTACATCGCCCAGGGTAGGCAAGTCTCCTCGCTTGAGTGCGTTGGCAACGGAATCTCCACCCACGCGGTGTAGTGACATTTTTGACAGTTGATCTCCCAAAGACATAACGGGTACAACAGTGTCCGTACCCGCCACTTTATAGTACTTTATCCTTGTCAGCCTGGGACGAAAAAAGTCGTTTTCGCATACCTGGAAGTTGAAGGTGTAAGCCTCCACAACACTGCCAAGAATCGGTAAGCTGCGAAATAATAAGTCAAGACAGTATTACTTGTTGGGGTCTTTGCTGTCCTATTGGGCAACTTCAAGTAAGCGCGCGTCGAAGGACATGAATAACTAACCAGATATATGGCGAAGATAAAGCGACGAAGGTACTGTTTCTCGATAGCCTCAAATATACCCTTTTCCTGGATAAAACATTGGTTATATGCGGTAAATATGTGTTGTAGTGGTCTATATGCGCACCAAATAATCCAGAATCCTGTCACCTTCGTTGGTAAAACCACGCTTTAAACTCATAATGGTTACACCGCTGACGGCTGGCCTGGTCTGATTATCAAACGATGCAGCTGAAGAGGTTAGTGGAAGTTGAGCAGATAAATGATCTACAGAATTATTGTAGGTAACTGGGTTCCCGTTCATTGTGGCGCTCACATTCGGAGAAGTTCTCATAGGGTAATAGGCCCCTGAAAACCTCTTAGTCGGTAATTGAAGGGGCAGTTACTAGTACATACCTCAAATATGCAATGCATCCCATTCCAGCTTTCAGGAGGGTCTCGACGCACTGCAGGCTAGTACTACTGTTTCGCGTCTAGAAAGACATTAGTCATACCGAATGAGCATCTTTGTGGAACGTCACCTGAACTTCATTATTAGTCGCTGTGGCTTGCATCTGTATCGCGATGACGAAATCGTTGAATGCCACAGTCAAGAATTGATGGTGATGATGAACAAAGAGAAGAAGTGCATGACTACTTTGAGACGCGCTCGCGTTTTTAGGTAGACACCCAATCACGTGGACGAGTGATCAGCAGACTGGAGCAGTAGAGGACAACCTGTACGTATCATCATCACAATGACAGGACAAGAGAGTCATAGGCAACAACTAGCAATGAACTGGTTTCAAGACCGAGATTGAATGCGATGCTCCGTAAACGAACTCCGCTAGATCGTTAAAGCTAGAGGAAGCAAGTTGCTTCACAAGCTCTTGGTGGCCTCATAAAAGGTTTCATTGACCCATCCCTACCAACGTGGCTATCCGAGTCTCAAAACCATCACTGCGGATGGGCATTTCTGGTGTATAAAATGGGTTCTTCATGACTGCGTCTGCGTAAGCTTCGTAAACCTTCTGCAAGACAGCCTCGGCGGTGGTCTCCGATAGGGATGTCAGCAGTACAAACTTGGTGCCTTGACTGGAAGGTAAACCACGCAGTCCTACCGAGCGATGAACATGACATATGTACCTGTGGCTGTCAAGAAAATTGTCATTTTGAAGGATTCGCCCTCGATGACTTGCACCCCAGAACTGAACCCGATGGGCGAAAGCCGACTGGTGATAGCATGAATACCGTGCAGAGTTCCGGCGAGTACGAGGTATTCATTGGAAGTTAACCGTGTAAGGCCATCTAAGAAAATTGTTCAAAAGTCGCTCAAGCATCCCAAGGAGACGACGATTAATACGAACCTGCAAAGTTGCGCTGGTACACAAGGCCACCAGCCTTGTTGATGACCTGCAACACCCATTCAGACCGTGTGTTGTTCCCCTACTTTAGACTTACCCAGAGCCCAAAGATCGCCATCACAGTAATATTGAAAGTTAACAAGGGGACATTAATGTAGCCTTGGTGATGTCGCAGAATTTGTACCTGGTTTTCTGTGTTCGCGTCAACGTCTTCACACGACTTTTGTTGTCACACTCCCGTGTACATTGTACTACCTGGCAGGGGCATGAGATTCAGTCCGTTTCGCGTTGTCGGATTCAGTGTCCTCGCTCTCCCGGTATGGATCACACAGTCAAGCCAGTTCTCAAGACTTGGCCAAAGGGACTTGACGCAACTGTCTACCGAGCAAGTTGTAGTTCTGGCGAACTCTGTAGACCCGGTCAAGAGCATTGACACACGAAATCCGGGTTCCCACTTGTCAAAATTCCTGATACCACGTCCTGGTGCGTTGTGCATTTTCGATCGTAGGCACATGTCCTCTTAATGCGCAAGCTGGTAGTTGGAAGTGAAAACAACACTTTTGTTCGCCAGCATATTACTGCCACGCTGAGAGCCTTGAACTGGCACGTCGAAGAAGATAGCTTTACAGATCATACACCGTATGGACAACGTTCTTTCACCAACATCATTGCTACGAAGGATCCAACAGCATTGCGAAGAGTCATCGTTTCAGCTCACTATGATAGCAAATTCTTTCCTACATATCCAGAGAATCAGGTGCACCCTACGGAGCTGGTGCATCCTTTATGACGTTGACGGCTTCTAGTTCGTAGGCGCCACAGATTCGGCAGCCCCCTGTGCAATGATGCTTGACCTTGCTGAGGCTCTGAATCCGCTATTAGACGATCGGGAGAAGCGATTCCTGGATGAGCAAGAGGACGATGAAGACCTTGCTGACACTACTCTGCAGCTGGTATTCTTTGACGGTGAAGAAGCGTTCAGGGAATGGACAGATGCAGATTCGGTTTATGGTGCGAGGTGATTAGTTTCACAATACCTGTACTGTCTTGCTTTGCTTAAGTCCTATTAATTGTAGGCATCTGTCCGAGAAATGGGCAACAACATATATAGCTCCTCACATGAAACGACGGCTAATCAGTCATTCGATGACGGAACTAGGAGGCATTGAACATCTTATTCTCTTAGACCTTCTGGGGGCTCCAGGACCATCGATCCGTTCGTATTTTACAGATACTGCATGGTTGTTTGATTCACTGGCTTCCGCCGAGCGACGGTTACACGAGTCCGGAGTACTTCTGAGCTGGGAAGGTGCCACAGATTTTCGAAGCTTTTTCCTACCTCGTCGCGGTGGCGAGCTCAGCTATGGGTATATAGCTGACGATCACGTACCATTCCTCCGAAAAGGTGTGAATATCCTTCATGTGATCCCGTATCAATTTCCCAGTGTTTGGCATACCTTGTGGGTAAGTTATGGATTGCACGAAAGTAGTAACGAAACGCTGTAGATTGCTTTTACAGGATGACGCAACCGCCCTTGATATATCGACCATGAGACGTTGGAACCTCATCCTGAGGGTATTTATGTCGGAATATTTGGGCCTGCAACCGAAACAGGTCCCAATGCAGTCGAGACATGAGCACATAAAACGCTCTGAATTTGAACTTGTGGGTACAACGTCATGGTGAAACGTTCTTGAGTTTAACTCGTCTTCGCTCAGTAGGTTTATTCATAGTTGGGGAGCTTCCGATATTTGGTTAACTTTAAATCTCAAGACTAATTCATATAGTCTAGTATACACATGGGGGTAGTATTGGGAACGAGGTAAGCCAGCGATCATGATATACAGGGCAGCAAACGTTGAACACTATTGGAAGACAAAGTAAACGTACCCTTGTTTCAGGCACCGTTATGTAGTCATTATCAGGGCCTTGTAGTGCTTCATCAATTCAGAGGCATCCGTAGCGAGCTATCACAGCCAATGTGATTTAGGACAGACTACAATAACAAAACATACCTGCTGTTTCTCCCGAGCCTCATCCAGACGGCGTTTCGCTGCATTCATCATGTCCTTGCGCGATTCTCGCATCCGAGCTGATTGGACCTGAGCTGATTGGCGCGGGGAGATCATATGTGCCGTTATTATCCACATGCGTGAGCGAGAGGACTTACTGGCTTCCTCTCCCGCTTGAATTACCTGCTTGCGTAAAGGAACAAGCTCATTCAGAAGAGATGAATAAGTCAAGAGCAAGTTGTCAAACTTTTCCTGCACTATCCCGTCAAAAGCACCCACGCGGGTGACGCAAAATAATGACCTTGTCCATGTTTGGGTGCCCCTGCATAACCTGAAACCCAGCATATTTCGGAACATGCAAATCCTCGAGCTGGCCCAGTAAGCCGAGTATTTTGTCACTTCGACGCTTCAGATCTTGCCTCGTGCAGTCGTGTACGACAACTTACGCGTACACATTCGTTTCCCTTGCAGTTCTTTCTATATCCTCTCGCATCGTGGTGAAGGCGGAGGTGATCTGGACTTCAAACGTTTGCTCCGCCTTCGACTTGTCTTCTAAGGTTCAATCCTCGGATCTTTTGTCTTAGCTAAAAGCGCACCTTTTTCTGCTCTGTACGTGTACACCGTGATGGAATCAGGAAGTGTCGTCGAGGAGAGAACATAGGGCATCTACCGGAGTGAGGTCAGGTCATAGTTTCCTATCAAGCCTCGTACGTTCAGTGATCAAGAACCCGATGCGCGACGGCTTACTTCTGCGGTCTATTCGCCAAGGTATGATGAAAGTATTCAGCTCGCATACATCATGCATCATGATTGAATGGAGGTTGATCTTTACCGTAAGCCATGATGAGATAGATACAATACTTGCCAGTGCGATGTACAAAGTGTCAGCTGGTCAAGACGCGCGATATTGTACTATCATCGGGTCAAACGTCGTGTGCAGGATTTGGTAAAGGTGGCAAACTGCCGAGTCTCTCCAAGCATTCCAATACCAGGCCAAGCCCAAGCAAACCGAAGCTCTCGGACCCAAAGTTTTCTTCGGGGGGTAGAGAGGCCTTTTCAAGGCTAAACATCCACGTATCCCACGCAATAGCGAGCCTTTCCTTCAGCTCGCTCTCCGAAAGTGCCTCCAACCTTCCAACGAGCTGTCCCTTGGTCTCCTGGACAAGAAACCCCACGTTTTCCCTCATCGCGTGTAACCTGCTATTTCGGTATCGCCTTTGGGTACATTTACCCAAGATAGTCCCAATGACAAGCTCTTCCTCACGCAGCCGAGAGCCAGCTACTTGGGACAGAGAGTAAGTGCACGCCATGTATGTCAGCTCTTCACGGTATGTGATATATAAGGAGTCTATCCACGTCGTCCGTGTTTGATCAGGTGGCCCTGGGAGGTGACGACAGACAAGAGGCCAAAGGACCTTCAAGAATGGTTGTACTTCCACTTTTTCTTGATGATGAGGGAGGGGAGTTGACATATCCTCCAGAACAATGTTGCGGAAGAGGTGACCAAGAGCGCGATCAGACTCATAATAATCTGAAGATCGAGGGGCATCTTCTTCTGCCATATCCCAGTCAGGTTTGAATCTGATGAGCGATCTTGGCATGTCCCTAATGTCCACTTTGTTTCCGTTCTTCGGATAATCCACGGCCCAGCTGTGCATCTCGGCCAACTTGAGGCAATCCGGATCAAGTGTTCCAAGCTGCCGGGAACTCGAGTCAGCTTAACAGAAAACGTACAATAATGCATACTTTGGATTGGTCTGTTTGTCATAACAATAAGATTGTACTCTCTGCATCTCAGCGGGCTGACTCACCTGCAATCGTAATGTGCTTCTTGGAGACCAGCCCCTGTAATTCATGTTCGTGAACACCCAAATGGTCTTGAAAAGAAAAGGTAGCACTTCATACCACGACATCTGAGTTGATATACTCGACGATGAAGTCACAGACATCGTCAATTGTACTGGGTCTGTTCAATTTGAAGGGTTCTACCGAGACGTATGAAGCAGGATCATGATGTTCGGGAACTAGGAGATCTCCATATTGGATGACTTCATACATATCACTGAAATAGGATTATGATGTTGTGTCCAAGGGAGAGGAGAGCTTGAATTCATACCCGTCCAGATCGCCTCCTCCCAAACCATTCGGCAGTGACCAACTCCCTTTGGCGAGATTTTTATACGAGATCTAAAGCGTCTATCCAGTTCATACTTACCAGTAGTGGGGAATACGACAACATTCCTGAGATGGCCAAACAAACATCCAAGGTCTTCAGGGGGAGGCCCAATTGCATATACTCGTTGTACTATTCGTTTGTCAGTGATCAGGTCGTACAATAGAAGAGATGTCCCACCGTCCCCAGGATGAATGACAGGACTTCGCGATATAAGACACATCCCTTGCAGATAACGAGGCCCCTCATCTTCAGGATGTTGTACACACGCTTCAAAATAAATGAAGTTGTTAGTTTTAGTGATTGAACTGGGCACGTACCGAAGATCTTCCCTTGGGGTAGGCAATACAGATTCTTGAGACCTTTCTTCGCATACGCCGGCCCCTCGTCCGCAACCCCAACAAGCATGTAACTATTCGGAATCGGAATGCGTGCCTCGTGCTTCACTTCGCGTAGTACGTGATTGATTGCGCACGAACGAAGTCGTGCAAGGAAAGGCGTATCCAACGATTGTTGCAAATGATTTGGCTTCAGCTCTAACCCCAGCACATTGAGTCTTCTGAGGATTGCGGCGAGCCGGTAATTATAACACAGCTGGCGTGATTCAAGCAATCTCGCATAGAGAGTTGCAGAGTCATGGGCCATTCGCGTGTTGGCCACGGCATCCGCCTGAAGTTTCATGAAAACTTCCTTCGGTGCACCACGGTCTTCAAGTACCATCACCAATGGCCTATCGATGAACGAAGGTACTTAGAAGATCTATACCACTATAAATGCAAAATTTACCACAAACCTGTTCAGGTGTGGTATATTAGGCTTGCCAACAGCGCGGGCGATCTCTATCGTTCCATACTCCTCACCAGGTACATCGAATTTAGTCATTGAAGGGCGAATACACATGTGGATTCCATCTAATCTTGGATCAACAGAAACGACACCTTTGCATCCCAAGAAACGAATCTGATACTGTGCAAGTTTGGAGTAAGGGTCCTTAGGAATACCAGATAATTGACTTACGGCAGAAGGTGTGATAGAATTAACTAAGAGGGAAGGGTTGTCCTCGCATAAGGCCTCATAGATTAACTCGGCCAGCCCAGGTGATATCGTTCCAACACCATCAGTGAAGTTAACGCCATTCTCTTCAATATCGGGTATCTCAGACCATTGGTCTCTCCCAATGCGCACGGACGGGTCTGTTCCAGAAAAAGCTTGCTAAGAAATGATCAGTGAAGAACCATTGGAGTCAAGGAATTTGACCAACCGCCATCCGTGCCCCATACTTGGATGGACTCGTGATAACACCACTGAAGTCTCCAAGGGATTCACGGATGTTCTGAGCAGTTACCATACCCTTTTCAGGGTGATGAAACGCGCTGATGCACCAAACAGCATGTTCCCTGAGAGCCGAAGATGAATACCCTAAGAACTCGAAATGTCTTCCAGCGAGGTCGAATCCCCCTTTCAGCAGCGTACCCACGCGTTCCTGCAGGTAAGATGCACCATCGACGTCTCGATCCCATCTGTATTGAAGGCGATCTTCGTCACGAAAATCGACACGAAGAAAGTGATCCTCGTAACCTTCGTATTCACGTATGACTCTATTGGATTGGGTTACGGTCGGCCCTTCCAGGATCAGTCGGGTTGGGGTGAACGTGACATGGTGACAGAAAAAGCGACCTCTGGGGGGAGACCTTCGTGGACGCTGGGGTCTTTTCTTGAGGACACTCTCGAAACATTCGGATATACGCTGTCCCAGAGGGCGACGGGCGGCAATTTCCACAAAGCGCCGCATAATGTCACCTGCTGTATCACCGGAACAATGAATCAGCTCTTCAATGCGTGGCCGAAGTTCCATTGTTTCCACCGTGTTTGCAACACCATTATGTAGGAGCGCCTCGATCTGAAATGCAACTCGCCAATTCGAAGTCATGAGGCGGGACCGTAACCAAATCGCGACTTCGTTGAGTCTCTTGTGACAAAAAAAGTTCTGGCGACCATTAGCCTCTATAGTCACACCTTGTTTTGGGGGACGCAAAGACTCGGACGAGGTGCGACAGTAATGATCGAACCGCTTTAGGACATCTCCAGAGCTGTCGTCACCAGTGTCGTACAATACGATGCGTAGTTGATGTGCATAGGGGGCAACGACTGCATGACCTGCATTCAGAGATCCCACACGGTGGCGATATTTGTCTTCCTTGGCACTTGAAAGAGAGCGAAATATCTCTTCTTTTTGAAACACGGGGGGCGTGAATAAATCGAGACAGACATCTATCCAACGCCTGTAAGAAACAGCCTGATCACAACACTTGAACCACCTACAGGGGTTTCCAAAGTCGTGTCCCATTGCCATCTTGTTGATACTCGCAAATCGAATAATGACGTTGTAGAATGTTTGTTCCTGTGTTTGATCGCCAATCTACTACAGTTAGAGGGTTGATCACTCACTGGCGTTTGGCTATAGGTAGCTTACCTGGACTCGAAGGTATTTATGTTCATATTCGAAGAAAAGCCACCCCATACTCCGCTTGCGAAGGTCTTGATCCCATTCAATTGAGAATGAGCGAGGGTCTCGTGGGCGTGCACCATTCGCATGATAGAAGGTACCTAGAAGGAAAGTGGGTTTATCCATATCCGTTCCGCTACACTGGTCAACTAATACAGACCAATCTGAACATGCGCGACAAGAAATGGATCGCGGAGGGCGCTGATTCTTCGTGAGCGATCTCTCGCAATATCCGGATGGATGAAAGGGGCCTTTTCGAGCTCAAGCAGTAACCACGTTGGAACAGTGTTTGCACTGGGGAAGAATTTGAGTCTTTTGCCCTTCACCATTACGCTGATTTGACTCTTCTCGTTGAGGCGTCTAAACTTATTCCCTAGTGGCTTCGTCAACATGAGTGTTCCAGTGCCGTCGTTTTGTACCCCTCCCGCTTGGCTCATGTTCAGCCGAACTCTGAAATTAGGTAGACGTTCCTGTGGACTGGTGACAAATGGCCCGGGGCAGACATGGAGAACCTGAGCAGCAATCTCTTTGGTTATCTCCCATTCATCGGTTTTGAAATCGATGTTCTTGATATTGAATTCCATGACTATGGGGATAGATCTGGGAGATGAGATGTAGTAGATAGTTGCTCGTGGACGAGTTTACAACCAAGTGGTTGGTTCGGCGGGGATGGCAACGTGGATGTCTTTCCTGTTCGGGGGATGCAGATCCTTCAGCCGGACTAGTGACTCGTCACGCGGGTACCTTGGCACTGAAAAAAAAACTGATATTCATGTAAAACATCGAGGGTGTAAGTTGAACTAAGGAAGTTGAACTAGACGGCACAAGGTTCTCCGATAAGGGTATTAGCAGTGGTGGTTTCGGATACTACAGTAGGAATGCAAATCTCCCAATCAATGCTGGATCGCACGGAAGTGGGCGTGCAGATGTGGCAACATTACTTATAGGGAATGCCTGCATAAAAAATGAATCAGAATTGATGTTCGCCTAGAATACGTACGGGCAAACCGTTTTGAAGCTGTGTAGTCCGTCAGTGAAGAATTACTACACGGATCAAGACTGCTCACTCGTTGAAATTCATCATACGCGGTACTCCTGATATTCTCGTGCGCGTTCCGAATAATACCCATCATCCAGTCCGCAGCCTGGCGCTCGTTTAATCCAAGAACAAACCTATCCTTAAGTCGCTTGATGGTTACTTCCCCTTTGAAGGAGGGTAGACCTGTCCCCAGCATGAGCTGTACTGTACTGACTAATTGATCTGCGTGGGGTCGTAGAGCAAGGAAGGCCTTGACGGTCAGTTGCTGGAAGAGTTCATATCCTTGAGAATGTCGGCCACCCATCAGGATAACCATTTCATGATTGAGTTTGAAGGAACTTGGCTCAAATTTGACACCCTGCGTCACGAGAATGAGCCAAGATGACACCTTATGTTTGAGAGTACTTACTCCGGGTCGTAAATATCGCGAACGAAGCTATGTCAGCATCTTTGACAAAGTGAAAATGATAAACTTATCTATGTCGAACAGGAAACCGAAATCTTAAATAGAAGTATATTAAGTCGCACATACTGTCATCTCGAATGAAACCCACCTATATGTACGATGTGTCCTTCGGCATCAATCATGATGTTACCGTTGTGCCTGTCCTTGATCTGCAAAACGTAGCACGCCACAGAGTACGCTGCCATGGACTGAATGAAGTTAAGGCGAGCTCTCTGAAATGCGACAGTTTCCTCTCCTCCATATTTTGAAACGAAAAAATCGAGGAGGTCGTTGACTTTGGCGCGGCCCATTTCATCTCGCGAGGTGGCATTCGGTACCACATCGATCACGCCGGACTGAAATGACCAAATCAAAGCATGAAATCAACTCAAACAATGCAGGCCTCACCCCAGGAGCGGTGGCTGTGACCCTGTATGGATAGAGGTACAAGGTCAAACCGACGCTGGTGAAGATGTTCTTAAACATTGCGATGATTTGAAGTGCAAGAACATCCTGGCGGCAGTCATCGCCTACTTTGAAAATAGCTTGTTGCCAAATGTCGAACTCTTCACGTTTCTCGACGCCAGAAGCATCCAGTAAGGCCTCGGGATCCGTTTCTATTACGATGCGTTCTTTCCTTACTTTGAATGTTGCCATAAAAGGGGCCTATGTGGATGGTGAATTTCGTTCACTGTCTCACCGCAAAAGCGAAACTAACCTTTGCGTGGCTTTGTAATGGGCGGCCAGATAGCTTGTCGATGTCAACAACCTTCCCATCTGGGTTGCTCGGAAGGTAGACGCCGACGTCAACATTGATCTTAGCCATCTCTTCATCAATCTTTGCCTTGAAAAAAGTTTGATTATGTTAAGGGAGGAAAGAAGGAAAGGAAATTGCCTTCTTTTCGCGCTTAGGCTTCTTTATATATGGCCTCAACTTTCCCGATATCGATGTAACTTCGTGGAAGAATCTGAATTCTCGGTCATAAAACGACCTCGCTTCCCCTGATAGTGATTCGACCACTAGTTGTGTCATCTTGTCAAGCACAGACTTCATAGGATCCTCCTGGAAAAGTCGACCTTCAAGCATTGCTTATGACTTCGCCTAGTGGACGTACTACTTCTGCTGCGTCGTCTTTGTAGCAATTTGCCCTCATGTTCCAAACAATTTGATGACAGAATAGCTGCGATATCATCGCGGTTTCAAGAATGAATCTGGCGATATAACCTACAGACATGTTTTTTCTGTAGCTTCTCGTCATATAAAGCAACTCACCAAGGTCATCGAAACGGAGCGCCTGGACAACTTGGGGTACAAAGAAAAACGTCAAGTCTACTGGGTGTTCTTTGAGAACACGATGGGCAAATTGGAGCAAATAAGGATCATTGTTGTGTTTTTTCTCGAAGAATGTGACAGCGATTACCGGTGGGACAGGGGCCCAGAGCAAGATGTGCTATCAAATACTATCAGTCTAGCGCTAGAACTCTCCGGAGAGAAGGTAAGACCTTTAGCTCCCTCTTCTGGTTCAGACGGATGGTATCATCGATTAGGTAGCGCAGACCTTCTGGGACATGCATAACGACAGCGGGGTTCGCACGAACAAGTCTCTGAACCTCAGCGTGTGCTGCAGGACTTTTGAAGCGCTCCATCATATGGATGGCTATACCTGGGTCTATCTCCCACACACTGCGTATTACCACTGGCCAGTTACTCTATTTGGATATGAATTGGATGTTCGGATGCAACTAAGCCAAGTCCCACCTCCGATATCGTTCGTTCCAGGGTACCAGGATGATCATGACCCCTATTTGTGTCGTTTGTGGGATTGGCCCATACTGTGAGCCGACATATCTCATTTTCTACGAGTAATCGAAGTGGATGATTGATGGTTTTTAGGCGGGTTGCATAGACTGTTGGAAGTTAGTCTAACCAATAGAAATGGAAATTATACACACGTGAGTTCTTTGTGATCGATTGAGTAGGGGGTAGACTTGATACGGAGAGAAGAGCTCTGATTGAGTCAGTTTGCAGATGCCCGATGAATTCCGAAAGGATTTTGATATCAGCGATCACTTGAACACGATTCGCCCCAAATGACCATCTTAGAAACACTCTTAGCAATTAAAGTACGAGACACATCAAGTTACTCACTGTGGTCGAACCGCAAACCATGCATATGCTGTGCGGTATAGGCTTTCACGCATCGTACACTCAGAAAAGACATCTAAATTTGAACTCTTCAATGTTTCGAAACCAAACAGGAGGAAGGAATAGCGCAGTTCGCGGGCAAGGGGGTGGGTGCTGAAGTGAGATCAGTAAGGGATCTAATGTGTTGTTACGTGTAACCCACCTGAACAGCTTATGAGCGTGGGTGGATCGCAAGACTAACTGTTGCATAAGAAATATAACCGTTGACCGGCGATATCGAGCAGCTTGCAACCGACTGAATAACATTTGCAAAATAAGGGTATGTGGCAAAAAAAGACGTCGGGCAGTAGAGGTTGCGCGATCGATTTCCTCCTTGTCTGTAGGGCTGTATCCTATTGGATGATAGAATGGATCGTCGTAGCTGCGAGAGACATGAGATTGGCAGGGATTACGATAAGATCCAGGTAAAGGGGCCTGACTTTAGGCATTGTGAAAATACTCCCTTCCTGTCACTTACGGTGGAAAACCAAGCCGCCAGAATTTCGCTTATCAGAACAACCTCGGCAACTGGTTTTTCCGCTATGACCCACGTCCAAACCTCAATGCCCGCAGCGATGGCAGATGGTGTGAATACCTCGAATGGGAGAGTGACGAGATAGTGTAGTAGAGTATACTCGCACTGCCGATTATCAGCCACAGGATTCCAAAACAATGATGTTGGAGCATACATTGTCCAGCGCTATGACAGTTGCCGCACAACGGAATAACAGGCGCTTAAGATCTTGGACAGTCAGTGTACTGGTCTTCCACAAGATAGCATTCCTGGTGTCTTCCATCTTTTTCCTCAGTGCAAGAATGTCGGTGAGAGTCGCGTTTGGCGGAGGAACTTTGTCCAGGACGTCTTGCGCTGCACTTCAACGTGAACAAGATATTCCCTCCTTCATATGCAACCACCCACCTTTTCGACTAGCCAGTCGCAGGCCTGCAGCTTCACCCGCAAAATAGCTTTTACTAGCGAGCTGGCTAGCAAGTATTTTTGCGCGATCATATTCCCAGTTACACAGGGAACGAAGTGAGGCTAAAAGATGTCAAAGACTCGGTCTCCGATCACAATGCCACTCACTTAGTTGTCGATGTGGCGGCCCGAAAGCTTTGGCAAACCTTTCCGCCATGGATGCGCCTAGCTCTGATGTGTCTGAGCCAACGGAGGATTGTGTCGCGGCAAGGTATTTCTGTTAAAAAGACATCATACTTCTGTTTTGCACGTCAGAATCCGAAGGGAAAAGAACCTGGAGAGTTGACTGCAGCTCTATCGGGGCACGGCTCAGAGCAAGTTCGAACCAGTTACTAGCATGCTGTTGCAATTGCAGGAGGATATCGCTCCTTACGCTGTAATCATCTGTCAACTGTAGACGTATGGCCGTACGCTCAGAATGAAATTCATATACAGGGTTATACTGCGATGGTAATGTGAGCGCAAGAACCTTTCATCAGAGAATAGCACAAACCTCGTCAAGGTATTCGTTCTCACACGCACGCCTCAGGAGAGTGAGACACTCAAGAATAGCGTAGACGAGTGTTGCGTCACACATCAACGACGGAAATGAGGTTATTAAACGATTGAGGTACCTCGACGCGACCTCGCGAGCACGTGCAATGCGGTGGGTACTGGCCACAAGTAAATCGCACAATTCTGAAGAAAGGTGGCATGGAAGTGCTTGCTCCGCAGCATGGCTGTTCAGATCAGCATTGCACCCTCTTATGATCTGCATGCTCCATTAATTTCTGCCAGTAATAACGAAAGACAAAGCATACGTTGTCAGCAACAGCATCCATGCATGCATTCAGGCCGTGTTGTTTGTTCAAACTTGGGTTGGTGAAGTAGGAAACTAAGGAGGATGGAAGCCCAACCGCAGAGCGCATCGCCTCTATGTCATGCATTGCCAACAAGAAGATGACTTGACCAGTTGATAATAATCGCAAGTCACTTGCACTCAAGGAAACACGGCGCATAAGATAAGTACGGTGCTCTGCCAAGACCTTGTAGTTAATCAATATTTTGCGTCATGGGAAAAGGAGAAAAAACGTACTGAATGAGCATACTCATGTCTTACAACCGTACGATATTCCAAATCGCTTACTGCATCCGATACGTCCTCAAGGACTAAGCATGGCGTCTTGACTGCGATCCTTGCAAGCGCAGGCAATAGCCACGTCATAGCACCCTTTTCTCTCTCCTCTTCTCCGGAGGTAGTAAAACGGAAGAGAATACACAGAAACCACAAATTTCGGAATAGATTGATCAGTTCGGAGGTGGCATGGAGGTGAGGCGCGAAGTCAGCATGATCCAGGAGAGCTTCAATAGGAAGAAGAAGCGAAGCGAGCTGTTCTATCATCTCCTCTGTCTGACAGATTCCTTTTTCGTCAATGCAGGTATCAGCAGACGAGAGACAGCAACCAACCTTCCCATCGTGTCCTGCTGCAGCAGTATTCTGAATCGCCACGCCTTTGTCAGAAAAGAGGCTAAGAAGCTCCTCTAAATACACGTCATAGAAATCGGGTCGTCTGCCAATTTCTCGAGCCAGTCTGGTTTGCGCTGCCAGTACCTGATCATTCCAGTGGGTGTGGGTACTATGAATCTTCGCAGAATGACTCGACTCACCATATTATTAGAGAACCTGGGATCCTCTGGATTTGCTGTGCGATTGATAGCCGAAAACGCACGGATGATATCCACGAAAGCATCCTCGGGGGCAGCCAACGCCAAATCTACCAAGTTGTAGGCGATGGCAGCCTCAACTGTGGGTTCCGCCGTACGAAGCCTTTGCAATAGCATAGAAATTGTAAGCTTCGTCACCTCCTCCTTGTCAAACTCCAGAGCAAGCCGCGTCACGATAGATATTGTAGTGGTGCCTATGAGACGTTTTTCCTCGTCGGAACGACCCCGAAGACCTACGTCCTCGCTCTGGAAGATAAGCTGATCAGTGGAAGAGGACAAAGGTGTGTACAGCGGACTATGTAAAAGCTGTTGCTGCGAAGAAGACTCGAAAATCTCCTGGCTCGTTGCGGCAATGTAGTTTAAGAGAGAATACATGTTGGACATAATAGAATCTTCGCCTGGTGCCAGCTTTCCCAATAAAATCAGTTGGCAATCTCCTATAATCTTGAACAGGAACATCACCTTAACGCACAAACCAAAGCATTTTGCTGCGGCTGTAAGTGGCGGCGGAGAGCGTTTCTCGGTGTTGAAAGCAAACTCGAATATCGGAAGGGGCGAGGTTACGAAACGACGTAGGTGGTGTACTAGCTCCTTCGCAGTTTCTGGGAAGCTCTGGACAAGCACAGTCATTGCCTTGAGAGCTGCCTCCTGAACCAAGTTATCCATGATTGGGGTCTTGTCGCTAAGAAGTAGACCGAGGCACGCATAAAGGTCAGGATCAAGTTCTCCCAGAGCAACCGAACATATCGACGCTAATTTCTGCAGAGAGTACTAAGTTCATCTTCCCCACCCACTGGTGAAAATGAAACTCACCAAGCTTTCAGACATCGTTTCCCAAGCGTACGTATCAATGGGAGGTTCAACATCCATATCCTGTATTTGCGCTAAAAGATCCCTGAAGCATTGCAGGGATCCTCTCAGAGTTGAATTCAACGTGTCTTTGGTCAGTCCATCTTCCATATGCAACCTCTTTGCGGCTCTTTTCATCAAATTCGACCAAGCCTTGTTAGCAGCAGCGGCTTCCTTCAACGGTCCTCGATACTGAACACCCTCCGCCGAGACTGCAACAAGAGCTTGAGCGAGTATAGTCCATTGTAACTCCATGACACAGCACACGATAAAATACCCGCTCAGAGGCCTTCCAAAGTTGATGTACCGGGTGATGAAAGCATGACAAAAGAAAAAAGTCATCGACGAGTCCGGATTTGCCTCTGCTTCTTGATGAATATCAAGGAGTAGTCGGTTGATACATTCAAGAATGGGATCCTGGACCAAGCCAGCAAGCGCATGAGATAGAAGTTGCCACTGAGTTACCGTCCAAGGAAAATGCATTGAAGTGATGGCACGGTAGAGACCATGCACAGAGGGAGTTAGCTGCGTCAGAACCTCGAGCGCTAATGTATCAAATGCCAATTAGGGATTTCAAGTAAAGATTACTTGCAAATACTCACGGCTCGCTACCGGGAGATTATATACTACTTGAGTAATGAATTGTAGGATAGTATCGACTGCATGGTCCACTCGATCTGGATGAATAGAACAAACTCGTAGAATAGCAGAAACAGTCGAGTAAACAAGCTGATCTGGGAGTGCCCATTCTATTAAAAGGAAAATCAGAATAGAACAATACAAAAGTAAACGTACCCACCGTCCCAGGATAGGGACTGGTCGTAATCAATATAAGGTGCGTCTTTCAAAACATCAACAAGAGCCGCGATGAGTGCATCGACTTCGTCTCGAACATGCTTCTCAGGAAGGTTTACGACCATTTCTCCAAACGCGACGTTACAGTGCGCCCGTGCTTCCGTCTTGTAAGATGATCAGTAACTGGAAGTTAGAAACACAACAATCGAACGACGTACCATGTATATCCTGTTGTTCGTGTTTGTCGCACTACTTGACCTGACACTGTCTTGTGGAGGTAATTGAGCTTTGGACTGAATAAGGTGTTGGATACCCAAGGAGTCATCATCAGTGCCTGGCTCGTGCGCGGCGAGGTCGGATAAAATGCGTTGCCGAATGTTGAGTTCCAGGCTTAGAGCGAAAGTCGTTAATACCTGAGAAATGTATAACTGCAAAAACAAACCAATCCATGGCTACTCTCTTCGGCGAGAAGAGGTAAAGCGGAACCGCAATAAACACTTGGAGTTTGCCGAGGTTGAGGCAGTGACGGGTCGTCGGACAAGACTGAATTAATGTGGCTGTAGTGGTCACTGTCACATATGCATGGTTATGACTCTCCTTTATGGTGCGAAACCTATAAGGCGCTATAGCCAAGTGGTTACGGCGACAGATTCGAATGTTACGCGATATCTGTTACTCTTCGAGTGCGCAGGTTCGAATCCTGCTGGCGTCGTTTTGTCTCGTTTCTTTTGTTGCCTGTGTGCACATTGTCCCAAATCCCGTCTGGCACAAATAACCAACCATCGAGAATCCGTCCCCGACTCTCACGGAGTGGAGGAGGGTTTTGTCGGACGCAAACGTACAGGGCACTTATGCATTATGAGATAGTCTACTGTACTATCAGTGCCCCGGATGTGCAAAAAGATCACTATTTTCGTTCTAACATCTTCACAAAGACACCTACTCTCCTCGGGTTCGATCTGTGAATTCAGACCATGGGGCTCCATCTACTAAGCATTTTTCCCGATTTTTTCTGGTGTGCATTCAGCATGTAGACTGATTCCGAGTTTTGCCGTCTTTTGCACATGCAGTGCAAACTTTTTGTCACACTGGGTCATGCATCTGACACCTATGGACTTTGAAATTTGGTCTTGCAAGTTCCTTGTGCTCAGCTTCTGGTGCCAAGGAGATTCAAATTTGTCACAGATGTGCTTAAGTGTGACAATCTACATTGGCTTGCTCATCAAGAATTGATTCTGCAACTTCATCTGGTGAGTGGTGTCCTCTGATACTTGCTGAAGAGAATCTACATGGACTTATCCATGACCTCCCAGTTTCAGTTTTTCAAATTAGAAGCAGGATCTCTCAGATCTGGGGCTGAAATGGTCAATACCACTGCTGATCTCAGCAGAAAATGACAGATTGTAACACATCATTCTTCTTAACTCATGCCAATTTCTTGTCCACAATTTGAATACATGTATACCTATCTCCCTTAAGTTTTTGGAGTCTACAGAATATGTGGAATGTAGTGCTCTGAACATTTTGCATTGCACATGTAGTTTGCATTACCAGTACAATGATAGTGCCATTTTTGGTCATCACTTAAGTGTATGCCATGGGTATGGGTATTGGTATGTGTGTTGCAGACCCACACCCACACGGGTTACCCATACCCATGCCATTCCCTAAATGTTATCTTGTAGGTGGAACTTCTCCGCAGATGTGACGTGTAGGCATTGTGCTCGTCGGGTTTATCAATTAGTACTACAGAGCATAAGGTTCAAGTTGCTGCCTCAGCCAAACACTGTGTCTGCACAGTAGAACGTAATTAATTTGTGGAGGTGGTATCAAATTCTTGTTCAAAAGGCTCGCAAAATTGTACACTATACATCGCTTTGGACTAAGTTGCCTCAATATTTTCTTGTACATTTTGAAAAGAGTCAGGGACTTCCACTTCTGGCAATACATTCAATTTAGGCGATGATACTTCGTAAAATGATTTTAATTGTGTTATTGGCATATACAGATTGATTAGGTCCATCAGATCTCGCTCGCTGGTCAGCAAGGCTTCATAAACTGCCACTCCAAATGACTACAGCCAGTGACATCGCTTTCTGGGAGATCTTGAAAGACAAAGTCCTCCGTTCTCATCTTCACCATCTCACGATTCAGTTCATCCTCCCTTGGCACGGTCTCAAACACTCTGCACCAGTCCTTTCATGTTGTCTTTTCCTCGTCTCCATGCCTGTATGCTTCTTGGTACTCTCGCGAACTCGAAACTCGACGGAAGACCACATCCCTACTAGAGTTGCCCTTCAAGCTCTCGTTACCATCATAGTGCCAACGTGTTCACTCTGGCCGAATCGCTACGTCGAACTCGCGAGTGTCCTTCATCCATATATCAACATACCCTTTGAGGTGATCTTCAAGGATACAATCAACGGCGTCATAGAGTTCCGCAACCCAGGTAATGACTTGGCAAGTCTCATAGGCTCGGGGACAACTGTGAATAGGCATACCATACGCATAAATATTGGGTGGAAATGGTGGGTCAGGTATTTCAAGTGGTGGATGCTTGTCGAGGTTCGTGTTGCCCACTATTCATGAGATATCTGAGTCGCATAAGGGACACCGATCGAACAGTCTGAGTCAGGTACGTATATGCGATAGTTCAGTTCAGTCGTGTGCATCTACGTTCTTTATCTTTTATGCTCCCCAGGACGTACATTAGGGCTGTCTAATCAGCTACATCGCAATGTGCTAACAGCCAATTCGGATCCTATGGATCTATCACCGCGTCCATTTGCTCTGACTTCCTCGACCCTGTGTCTTTTGCACCCCCTCGACTGCTTCCCTCATGGCGAAATTCCAACTCTGGATGCGGATCGCAAAGTGACGCTGGAATTTACGGCCTTTTCCCCATCTCTTCGAACACTAAGCACAGCGCAAATCGTTTCTGCTATTCCGTTCATGATTTCCGAACGTCCGCGTCGCCGACCACGACCCCTCGTCTCCGTCCTTAAACAGCTTAGCGCATCATACGGTTCCGACATGGTTATCGACTCCCTTTTAAATGTCTCGGTCGACTATGAACATGCACTCCATCACCTATATGAGTCTTTGTCCGGGGAACAGAGGATTCGCGAGGCGTGGGTGGAAATTCTAGGCATCAAAGCATGGCGTCGAGAGAGGTTCCTAGTGGCTCTGGAGGCTGCACTTGTGCGTCGTGGATGGATCGAAAGATGGGCCGTCCAACTTACTGTCAAGTGAAGAATAGTTCGTCCTTCCATTTGTTTATACTGTCGCTACTACCCAAACAACATACTTTACAATTTCTGAGTTCAAAGCACGTTGTCGTGGACTCTCTTCATCTTTATTGACACGCACTGTAACAATTCCATGTTCATATATCATAAAAATATTGCCGAGACTCGTCAAACGAAGAAGTTTTGGACTGGTATTGGGCACGAGCCCCAAGTGCTCCACCGGGTCTCATCTGTCCCTTTAAGAGGTTCAGATTCTCTCAAGGGTATGCAGTCATCATGAGGCAATAAAGCACCCTGAGTACGTGAAGGTCACAACATACGTATAATTTAACTCTTGCATCCCTCTATCTCGTATAAGGTTCAAAACTTATACTACATCCTGCAGGTCTGATATCGACAGCGGCTGCCTCCCATGTGCTCGTCGACGCGAGTTCCCAGTTGTCACGAGTGGTCGCACCCACATCCTCACATGACCATATTTCGTTGCTGTCAGAAGTGCGCGAGGGAGGAATGTCAAGCAGCCTAGCATATCAGCCTCGATATGTTTAACCTGAATGACATTTGGTAAGTACGTAAAAGCAAAAGAATAACCAATAGCATACCAACACCGGTTGGACCGCAGATACCTCATTTCTGGATGGCGCAGGATGATATCTAGGTGTTGAAAGTTGGATAGTTGAGACAGCCCCACGACGATACGCGCCAGCTAATGATACACTGGATGCCATCGAAACACGCGGATGGTGGCCATGTTGAAGTTTTGGTCTATGTAACGCACTACTGGAAAAGTCCCACTGTAACAGTGAGGTCGGCGACAGTGCTGATTCAAACATGGACATGGGCAGACCAGTATCAGTTTGTTGTCTTCTCCAACACTGCCGAACCGATATGTCCGACCGTCACATTTCGGTGCGTCAAACGCTACAGCAGACACGAACGACGAGTGTCCTTGGCACCGAGCGACCACACGCTGTTCCCACGGCGAAAAGATCGTTAGAAGGTCATCTTGTCCCCCCGTCTGTGAGATAACTCCCAGATAAGAGCAATCGCTATACTAAAAGAAGTACCATACCAGGATGAGCCGACCGTCGGGTGACCACGCGACCGAGGTCAATGCGCCGAAATACGACGCATAGCAATCAACAAGTCTGGGATGTCGTGAAGAGAGGGGGGGAGGTATGGAGAATTATATCACCCACTGTTCAGCAAAGGCGTCGATCACCCTCAGACAACCATCCTCTGATATAGCAGCGACGTGCTTGACGTCAGGAGAGAACGCAAAATCTATAGATGATAAGGTCAATGCACCCACAAGCTCAGGAAGGAAATGACCTACCAACAACAGCACGTTTACTCAACCTCCAATGACTGACGGGATTTTTAGCAACTCCCTTATCTGCTCTTACTCCCCCATTTACGTTGGCTTCAGGATGCCATGGTGGCACAGTAACGTATATTGTTGTTAATGGATCCCATTCCGCCGTTGGTTGGGGCCGATTCTGCGATAAGGGCAAATTGGGATGCGGGAAGTATAGGGTAGATGTTTGTGTAGTGGGGATTGGGACATTAAATACCCCATCATCTCGTTCCTTGTCATAAACAATTATCGTGCCATCTGCATGAGAAACGAGAAAGAGGGTGGACGATGAGGGGACCCAACGAACTGCAGTACAAGGGGAGGAAGAAATGGAGCCCTCGAAAACCAACTTGAGCGACGAATGGTGTAATCCAGCCAGCAATCACACCTGTTTGTTAAGACGACCATATCGACTCGCTATGGGATCTGTGAACACGGCACCCTTAGCAACTTATTCAAGAGATGTTAAGTCATAACACACCAAACCAGACGAGATCGCCAGTATTAAACCCAATGACAACATCAAGCCTCTCGGGTGAGGCAGTGAGGATGTTCACGTCATGACAGGTCGGAAATGCGGAAAAACTGACTCTAGTAAGCGGTTCCTATCGTTCAATCATTAGCGATGGTGCAAACTAAGTCTACAGCGTCTGCACACCTTGGCTTTGGTACCAACTTCATACCAGAGAAAGGTCTTACCAGAATTGTAGAACATGAACGTTACCTCACCCTGTTTGCTGGCAAGAATCTTGTTCAATCCCTCAACGCTCTGCATGCGCGTTATGAAAGTGGATGAAGTCGTGCGCATGTTATGCTTTGGTCTAGAAGAACTGGTCTTCTTCTTGCCCGAGACGGACGGATGAGCAAAAAGCATGTGATGAGGTTCCTGGGATAGGACCAGGTCCTGTACAGCAGTCGTTTGGGGCGATGTTCCATCCGGTGAGGTGGGGTTGTCATCTGGGGTGTCGCTGGACGACAAACTGCGATTGTCGGGCAAGTGCCTAAGGTCCTTGTCCCTATCCTTTTCTCTTTCCCGCTCCCTGTCCTTGCGCGAGTCCTTGTTGAGGTTTGCGCCGAGCAACTGTGCAAAACCTGGCGAGCTGGCATGTTTCAAGTGGTTGAAGTGCACAGTGATAGTGGAGAGCCGTGTGGGGTGTAGCTGAGCGGAGCTCGACGGTGTTGGTGTGATGGGTGGCTTGTGCTCTTCGGTGACGGAGTACACGCCCTCCGGGGCGACGAATGCGCTGTCGCTCTCCATCTCTACTGTCACCGTTGTGGAGTCTGACCGCGAGAACGTCCGACGTCGCCTTGATGTGTTTTGACACCGCGGCCGTGCGACGAAACTCAACGTCTTTCTAGGCTATACTAGAGTCAGAATAATACGGCGGATTCGCATGGGAGCGGTATCACTGTTCGGCTATAACTATATGATCAGGTGAGGACCGACCCGGATCTTGCATATAGTACCGCTAAAGAAAGAGCGCTGGGAAAGAAAGTACTACAGGTTGCCAACTGACCATGTTCATCACCAGCCCCTCTCTTCTCCGTCCCTTCACTCGTTTGCCTACAGCCGTACGTCTCGTTGGTATATCTTGTCTGGCTCTGGCCCTGATATGAGACAGGCGCGGCGTTCCCGACGATGGTACTCAACCACCGTCGAACCGCCACCAGCGGGTGGTCATCTTGCCTCTATGGCATCCTCACAGCTCCTTCGTTCCAGTCGGGAAATTGCCCTCCGTACACCGGGGCTGGCGTGGACCGACGAAGATGGTTCCGGTCCTGTGCGATCTATAATGGGAGGCCGCGAAACAAGGAAGATGAACTTGTATCAAGCCGTAAGGGATGCGCTCAGGTACGATGGGAGGATTTGACTGTCTGCAGTATTGACATGTTGGCAGTATTGCACTTGCAAAAGATGATACCGCCGTAGTCTTTGGAGAGGACGTTGCCTTCGGAGGTGTATTCCGCTGCACGATGGTATGTTCCATGCCTTTTCCGCACGTCGTTCAATTCTTATATACTCGTCAGGGTCTTGCGGAAGAATTTGGTATGATTGTTAGTGCCTTACTCGTTCATGGTAACAGACCAGTGCATACGTGTAATGTACACGAATAGGTCGTGAGCGCGTCTTTAATACCCCCTTGACGGAGCAAGGCATCGCTGGTTTCGGTATCGGAATTGCATCCATGGGACATACTGCCATCGCAGAGATACAATTCGCTGACTACGTTTTTCCTGCTTTTGATCAGGTGCGCTCTAACCGATACACACTCCTTTTTCGGTCCTCAGGCCTCAGCGTTGATCTAGATTGTAAATGAGGCTGCAAAATACAGGTATCGTGCCGGTGGACAATTTTCGATTGGTGGTTTAACAATCCGCACACCAACGATGGCCGTCGGGCACGGAGGTTTGTACCATTCGCAAAGCCCTGAAGGGTTCTTTGTTGGTGCTTCTGGACTCAAGGTCTGCTTCATTTCACTACTTCTATGGTGTCGAAGTCAACAAGAAGACATCTTGATTGCAGATTGTTATTCCCAGGTCTCCAATTCAGTGCAAAGGGTTACTTCTGGCATCAATCCGTGACCCAAATCCTGTTCTCTTCATGGAACCCAAGATCCTGTATCGCTCTGCAGGTAATTCTGTATGATACTGTGATGTCTGTTTCTAGTATACTCACATCGCAGCTGCAAGTCGAACAAGTTCCGATCGATGATTTTACCCTTCCTCTCTCTCGTGCTGAGATTCTTTCCCCAGGGTCTGACCTAACTCTTCTCTCTTGGGGCACGCCAATCTACCACTGTGAATCTGCTCTTAATATACTACGTTCTCCACCGCCATCCCTAGAACCTCTTATTCCTACCTCACTACTGGGTGCAAAGGTAGAACTCGTAGACTTGCGCACCATACTACCTTGGGATATGGAGACTGTCATGGAGAGTGTAAAAAAGACCAGAAGGTTGGTTGTCGTGCATGAAGCAGGATATACTGGTGGTCTTGGAGGCGAGATTGCAGCCGAGGTACAGAAGAGGGCATTTCTGCAATTGGAAGCACCCGTGAAGCGAGTGACTGGTTGGGAGTAAGTGTTTTCTTCTCCTTTCGCCACAGATGTTCGAAGGCTCATGGTGACAGTGTACCTGCCGCATTGCAGTTTGAAAAATTCAACATGCCAGATGCAATCAGGATTCTGGACGGTATCATTGAGACCCTCACTTATTGAGCGCCAAGTAGACACACCCTCTTGGCCGAGAGGTTCATAATCAACGTATGGGTGGCGGTTCCATATACCATACGGTTACAATGGTAGTCCGTCACGACAAGTCCGTGGCGAAGGAGCCAAATAACAAGTGCCAGTGCTATAAACCATGGTGTAAATGCCAATAACCGATCGTGATCCGAGTCGTGTGGTCGTCCTGGGGCCTCAAGTATCCGATGGCTCTTCCTCAAGTTCGTCTGTCATGCCTTCTACTTCATCCGAGTTCCGTTCCTCATCCATGTCTTCAATGTCGGCATCTAAGTCTTGTCCAGACTCCTCGTTCTCTTCGTGGGGTGGCGTTGTACCTTCGTCCGTGTGCCCACTAGACGAGCCCTCTGAGTCCTCCTCCGCCTGCATATAAATGTAAACAGACTACATTTAACGCTATCCAAGCAATGATGGACGAGATATGCACGTACATCGTTCTTTTCTTCGAGCTGTGTAGTGTGTCTACCTATCGGAATATACCATACGAAACCGCGGTTTCGGACATACAGATTCTGGTTTCAGGTACCATGAACAATGCACTGGACACTCTGAATGCGCACTCACGCAGTCCTCCAGGTCGTTCCCTTCATCTGACAAGTCATCTGCTTCGCGTTGTAAAACTCTTACATGGTTTATGCGTCCCTGGTATCTATCGACTTTTGGCAGAGGAGTCGGGCCTACGTGGGGTGGTTTTGGAAGAACAAGTGGGACGACGGGGGGGTGGGGTATGAGTGTTGGCGAAAAAATTGACATGAGGGTTAAGTTCGGTCTCATGAAGTCATCAGTTACATAAAGTTGGTAGTAACGTCATCATTTCGATCGAAGTACTAGGTACATTGGCACTCAAAGTGCTTCCTTAGGATACTCAACCAAGCTACATTCAAAACGCGTGACATTGCTATATACTATGCCAGGATGTCATGAGTAAAGCGCACGGTCAAGTAAAAACGACCAAAGGGCGTCTGAGCACTTGAAATCGTGGTGCACTATGCTGACCAACCAACGTGTCTTTCGCACCTTGTCGAGCAGCGCTCTCTGGGAAGACACAGGAGGGTAGAAAGATGCCCACTCGACCCATATTGAGAATGCTTCGTCCTGCAACGTGGTATTTGGTACGGTTGATTATACTCAGTCAAAGTAGCAAGCCCGTACCTTCCATGTGAGGAATGACTCTCGTTCAATAATCGTCGTCTGTACTACCTCCTTGCCGGGAAATACTCCCCAAGTTACTGCATTCCTCCCATCTTCAGGGATATTGGTCCTACATTCACCCTGAGGATATGACAGTTAGACCATTAATTCCAACTAAGTGCCAACCTACCTGAAAATTTGCTGCAAAAAAATGGATCAAACCATGCCCTTCCCGTTCAATTTTTTTCTCAATTCGATGCACAACGTTCTCCTCCGCAAAAAACTCAACAAAGCCTTTCTGGGAGACATAGCCATCCCTTGGACCCCAACCAAAGATATCGTCAGTAGAGCTGGCGTTATCGATGGCGGGTTGAGAGCAGACAGTCCATAGCCCTTGACTGGTAAGTTCTCTCAAATGCTCAAGGATTGTTCCGGATTCAGGAGATAGTGCCGAAGCAGAGAATGGTGTGGAAGAGATATTAGAGTTTAGATAATCAAGGAAAAGCTTGGTCAAATCTTCCGTGCAGCTCGGATTGCCCCAATGAGATTGTGCCGCATGGATCTAGAAAGCGTTCAAGTGGAAGTGGAGAGGGGACAACTGAGATGATCATACATTAATTCCCAAGCCACCCCACTGATCTTGTGTACCGAACGCGGGACTCTTGTAGTCACCAAACCGACCATTTGGGAATTCGTCCCAAGTCGCTGCATTGTTGGGTTCTCCGCGTCCAGGGGGCTCCACCTCTAGTGCCGGTTTGCTTGTTAATGCGTTCGCAGCAGTTGTAGTCGCAAGGCTCGGGGTAACTATCAAGTCTGAACTAGGCCGTGGAGGGCAAAATGATGGCCGAGGAGAATCCTTGTGTCTGGGTTCATAAAAGAATAACTCTGGGAGAATAAAACGGCCACACCAAAATAAGTTTGTTTTTAGAAATTGGATTACCACCAGCCCACCCAAGATTTTCAAGGACAAGCTGGACACTCTTTTCGAGATTGAGGGTGCAGAAATGTATGCCAGAAACAAGGCCAGATCTGGTGATTTTCTGTATAACATCAACAGCAAGACGAACACCATAGTCCTTAACAAGTTGGTCGTCATGCTATCGTGGCTGCTAAATTGTTTCCAGTACAGTTAACTCAATCACCCACCTGGATTAGATCTAAGTCGGCCATGATATTGAACGGAACCTGCGCTCCACATAGTTTGATGACTCTGACAAAAGATGCGTATGTCTGTATGGGCATAACGCCCGGCACTATGGGCACTGTTATGCCTGAATTTTATAAGGAGAGATCCTCAATACTTCGAAAGGGCCACCAACCTCTACTTCGGACTTTCTTAGCCCACTCAATGAAACGATCCGAGTCATAGAACAGTTGCGTTATGATAAACTCCGCCCCAGCATTTACCTTCTGCTTGAGGATGTCGATGGTATCGTCTTCGTTAGTGTCATTTCCTTGGTGTCCTTCAGGGTAGGCTATAAAAGTGATAAAACGGCGTTATTTCCGTCCATGATCCAATATCATGTCACTTAATTACCCGCAACACCTATGCAGAAGTGAGAAGAGTACTCCTCTGAAGAACGTATATATTTGACCAGATCCAGTCCGGATGTAAATCGTGAGTCGATCGGCGTCCAATGCTCCTGCCCACGTGGAGGATCTGCGCCAAGGGGATAAGGGGATTGGATACATCAGCCGTCCAGGTGAAATTGTGAACGACTGACCACCACGGAGTGCTAAAATGTTCTGTATACCTCGTGCCTTCGCCTCCTGTGGATTTTATTAGGCACTAGAGGGGGAAAGACCACTGACGCACGCGTAAAGCGTCATCAACCATGCCAGGAAGCATGTTTGTGCAAGTTAGATGGAGAATAGTGTCGATGCCATACTCAGACTGCGTGAGTCCAGCGAGATCAAGACTTCTGTCTCTTGTGGAGCCACCAGCACCCCATGTAACGCTGATTGCAATGGGATGAAGTACAGAGAGACGCGAGATACGAGGGATGAGGTTGTCGAAACCCTATTAACCTCTTAACAAAAAAAAAAGTAAACCGGTGCATGCAACTGACCTGGTCTGTACGAGGAGGGAAGAATTCGAACGTATAGAAAGGCTGATCAGGGGGGTGTGCAGCAATCTTGTCGGACAGTTTCATTGTCGTCGTGCACGCTGCTCAACATATGATCATGATCACCATGATGCTACGGGTTTGTTACATAAACATTCTTTGAAGACGCTTCCAAACAAGGATAAACTGCTCTGAGCTTAGACACGACTACTCATATCGACTTGGGCTGGCACTACATAAACACGACGGAGAGCAACAGCCTCGAACTTCGCGACACGACACGACAACATACGCACAATGGACACCTTGTCGACTCCGGCAACCGCTGACTTCTCCTCGACACCCCCAAAACGCACCAAGATCGTGTTACTCGGTGACCAGAGTGTCGGGAAGACCAGCCTAATCACAAGGTCAGCCCCGGACGCGAAGACCGTTCTTCAAGTATTTGTACTCATCTGAAATACGTGCAGATTCATGTACGATACGTTCGACAACACCTACCAGGCTACGATTGGCATAGACTTCTTGAGTAAAACCATGTATCTCGAGGACCGAACCGTTCGGTTACAATTGTGGGACACTGCTGGACAGGTAAGCCGAGTCTCAAGGTGTGGAAATGTACTCATGCAAAGTGGGTCGTATGGTAGGAACGGTTCCGTTCGCTAATACCATCCTATATCCGTGATTCCTCTGTAGCAATAGTTGTATACGACATTACCAGTGAGTACCTCATATTACAAGTCGCCTTCCCTCGCTCATGACTGAGTGCAGACCGGCAATCTTATCTGTCGACTTCAAAATGGATCGACGACGTACGGTCGGAGCGTGGAAACGACGTCATCATCGTCCTAGTTGGTAACAAGGCTGACCTTTCAGAGAAGCGGTCCGTGACATACTGCTCATGGGTTGCGTAACATGTCTCACCTTTCGTCTTTTTCTAGTCAAGTCACGGTTGAGGAAGCCACTCAGAAAGTAGCGCAAATGAATATAATGTTTATGGAGACATCGGCTAAAGCTGGTCATAACGTCAAATCGTTGTTCAAGAAAATAGCCATGTCGCTCCCTGGCATGGACAACAATGCGCAAGTAGACGCGCAGAATGCCAGTATGTAGTCTGTACCGAGTGATGCTGATTAGACCTGAATTGAGGCATTCCAGAAATCGACGTGACAACCGCTCCAACAACCCCAGTTCCAGAGGCTTCACAGTGCAACTGTTGATGGTGTCCCTCCAACCTCGTCCTGCCTCCCCATCCTCTTGTGACGTTATATACCGGGATTTTTGTTTCCGACATATCGATCTTTTGCTACAATCCATCAACTGGGTCTCCCAAATACTACTATTTGCCCCGAACTGTCTGCTAACCACGGTTCATAGTGTTACCCGCACCCCTTGGGTGGGCATCTTTATACCAGGCCCACTGCTCATCCTTGTAGCGTTTCTCTTCCGCTTTTAGTTCTCCGCACACTGTTCCGTCCATTTCTGAATCTGTGGTGAGCTGTTCAGATGATGAACGTTTGGCTTCGGGCTGGGGTCTACTCAGATGGGTCAACCAAGTCTAAGTATTCCCAGAGTGTAGCTTACCCTCCACTGGGAAGGATACCCCCACGCTGTCGCTCTATCTCTAAGTATTCCTCGATGGTCATGGTTGGTAGACGGTGGCCAGGTCCAAAAACCTGTGCCTGTAGGCGAGTACGGTCTGACAAGCTCGCGGGCAAGATAGTGAATGGTTGCAATGGCTTTTGCAATGGTCAGGAGAGTCACAGCTATGCAAATTAGTTCCCACCTTGCCATAGGGATCTAATAGGGGTCCTTGGTTAGGGAGGCTTGGAGCAACTTCAATTTTCCACGTATCCTCCTGTTCTTTCGTCTTAGTTCGTTGTTTGTCCGCTGGCGGCTTCGGTGGCGGGGACGGGGTCAGCGCATTGCGCAATAACTGGATCTCTTGATCCACACTTTCAAGTTGACCACAAGCCTGGGCATAGAAGAGTCTAAGAAGTAGTAACGTAGCGTCTCGGAGGATAATCTCATTTTCAGGATCCTCGGCATCGCCCTCTGAAGGGAGAAATAGGGATGTTACGAGGTCGAAGTCGCTCAACGAGTAGTCCTCGGGAACGGACTGTCGCCGACGTCGCCTAATGACCTCTATGCGAGTTCGGAGGTCCTTCTCAGCTTTGTATTGTCTGATCTTGATCTCTCTGCGTTTCACAGCGTCTCTGATAGAGGACGGTTGCTGACCATACAGGATGCGCTCGGCCTCTGGTACGATGTCGTAGGTTTCAAGGCTGGAAGTATACATGTTCAGATGACGCTAGTAATGAAATTGGCAACTTGGTTGTAAAATGCCAGCTCCCAACCCACCTGAACTTGCGCCAGGTTGCTCATGCGATCGCTTCTGTCGGTGGTTCTGACGCGATTCTGCACCTCCGCACGGACAAATGGGAGTGATAGATACACGAGATCTGGTGTGGAGATGTCGTCGAGTATCTCATTCGGGCTGAACAGCGACAGAGTGGTGACTTGGGAGGACAACTGAATGAGATCAGACAGAGCGTCTTGGATGAGCTCCTGGAGGTAGTCGTATCAGCTAGATATGAACGTCAGTGAACTTGACACATGCCTGAGTTTCATCGTCGACGGTCGGTAAGTTGGAAACCCTGGCAGCCCTGGACAAGACCCCCGCGTATAGAGCGGAAAGTGGTAGCGACATGACGTGGGCAGTGGGGGTGCCACTGGGATTTCCGGGTGCAAAGTGAGTCTTCGGGGGCCACTGCATCCACGTCTGTTCTATGGACTTGCAAGCAGGGGCCAAGTCGCAGGATTATTTCTTGTGCAAACGAAACCTCGAGGAGCTCCTCCGCTCCAAGGACGACGACTCAGGCTACATCGAAGGCAAGGTCTTCATGATATGGCCTCCCCGAAACAGACTCCATCGCATCAACCTCGAGGTTGCGGAGCACTCTGCTCTCTACCGCTTCGAAGTGGAGGTTCCTCACAAAGATGGTATCACATTTCGACCACATGAACGTGTCTCTCTCGCTCTTAAGGGAATGAGGATTGATCAGCGCAAGGAATCCAGCGCCCCGCATTACTTTCCGATCGTCCTCCGGTTTCCCGACGGCGTAGTCTTCAAGTATCTGAGTGGTGCCAATGCGGGCAAAGTTGTTGACACGTGGGAGGGTACGTGTATCCACAGTGAGGCTGACAGCCGTAAACTGAGTCTATCTTGGAGCGCATAGGAAACACAGACGAATGGTACAGCCCAGGCACGGTTCACACCGTCTCGGATGCCGTCACAATTGACGCGTCGGGGACCCATCATGGTCCTGTCTCAACAAAAACTTACTCACCTGTTCCAACTCCTTCTCGAAGAGACCTTACTGGTTGTCACGACGAAGGGGTCAGGGTGGATCGACCCCCTGCATCGCTGATTGCAGTCTCGCACGACACGTCTACTGCTCAGCCTATGCGACCGGCCCAGCAACCGAGCACCGAAAGACACGGTCGCCCCTCAAAGTCGAGACCACGAAAGAAACGAAGGCTGCACGAGAAAGAGTCAGCATCCTCTAACAAACTAGCAGATGACACGAACAAGCAGTGTCCAGCTGATTTTGCTACGCCTCGCCCAGAACAGCCTCAAACTTCGACGCATGGTTCCTTGACCAATGCAGCTGACAGCCATCCCAAGCCCCTTCAGGTTAGCGGCCACACAAACGTGGAAGTCTCTATCCAAGAAGACAGCAGAAGTGACCCTTCGCATGGAAACAACGATAGCAATATGATGGCCATCCCAGGACAAGTTGGTGTCCCTACCCTCCGACTGAGGGCAGGTGTTCGTACGGAAAGAGTTCGTCACTCAATGACTATACCGCCAGGAGTTAATCTCGCATTCTCAACGCCAGGGCGATATGTTCACTGCCCTCAGTGACCTCCAAAAAGGTCATTCTATGATCAATATTATCGCAGTGGTGACATATGTGCACCCGGAGAAAAAGACGAGGACAAACGGTTAGTCAATAATGCATTCTGCATGGTCATCGAGGGTCCTACCATTTCTCCTAGAATGGAGTCGCTCGTTTACCCTCGTTGATCCGTCCACAGCCGATTCACTGCGACGGAACGTCACGGTGAATTGTTTTCAAAAGCAATATTTAGAGTGGCTGCCGCAAGTGCAAAAGGATGATGTCGTTATTCTGCGCAAGCTCAAGGTCCGACAACCACCCTGCCATCTAAGCAGTTTACACTGATCTATAATGACTTTCCACCATAGGTCGTTGAGTTCAATGGCGTCGTGACGGCTATCGGCTACAGCGACAAGTTGCGTTGGGCCGTTTACGATCAACTCGAACACTCTATCCGACCTCCTAACAAAGGTAGTGCCCCCGAGAAAGAACTACTCGACGAAGGAATGGGTTACGAATTCTCTCCATACTGGGAGCCATTCGCGGATAGTACGGCGCTTGAATATTGTCGACAAATTGAACAGTGGTGGAGAGCTAAGAACGAACTTGATGGACAGAACATATCTGTAGTACGGTGCTCAGAAGCTCGTAAACAGCATCTGCTTGTCTCTGAAGCTTCGCCTGACCTCCCCCCTCGTGGTTTTTTCAACTGTACCATTGAGGTGAGCAGAAAATATCCTATTTGAGCGGATCCTCAATATTTCGTTACCAAGGTACTTCAAAAGTTCAACAGCCACGGCGGTGCGACTACAGTTTATGTTACAGACTACACGGCCAGCGCTTTGGTTCACCCCATGCAAGCCACTTGGTGTCCGCCCGAGTTGTGCGATCGTGTTTTGCAGTGCGATATGTGGGATGATGCAAAGAACATCGCAAAGATAATGAATCCTGGCGAGTATTGGTATTTGCACAACGTTCGAGCAAGGTGGAATCCTAGCCATTACATGGAGGGCACGATGCAGCTCGCGGCAAAGTGTACCCAACTGGACGCGACAAGTCCCGAAGGGCAACCCCATCTCAGAGCTCTTCTGTTGTAAGTGTCCCGCGGCATTATGCTGGAATAAGCTAACATCTCATTCAGGAGAAAGAATGAACTTGGGTTGGCTAAATCCAGTCTTACGTCTGAATTGGCATCATCGCATATTTTCCCGGAAATGCATCTCCAAGATATCGAAGGGAACACGAGTTTTCTCACTTGCGTTGTTAAGGTAGTCGGTTCCCTCCGCAATTATTTACATGCTCATCGTGTTCCCGTCAGCTCCTTCACAACAACCTGAACTTGCGAGACGGACATTATATATACGTCACTGATTACACATACAATCCAGATCTGCCAACCACTATCTCAACAGCCGATTGGGCGCACAATCTTCAACACCGTGTGTTGAAGATAAAGTTGGATGATGCGCAAGCCAAAGTTTCATTGGACCTCAAGCCTGGTTCTATGCTGATCATCCACAACCTGCGCATCAAACATTCAAATGCATCCGGTGGCATGCATGGATACTTGGGTGGGGAGAACACGCTCATCCACTCCTTGCATGATTCGTCGAGCCACCATGCCCAGACGTTGCAGAGGTTAGCACATTCCTAATGATTGTCCTAACTTTGCTCAGGTATGTGTATAGGAACAAGGAAAAGTGGCAAAGAGAAAATACGCTGGACGCTCTGACGATGTTACCAAATAGCTGCCATGGAGGGACTCGTGGACCGCTGGGTCAATCGTCACCTCTTGTAGACAACACGACATTACAAGAAGTACTTGCGAGGCCTGCTCCGGACGTGCTTAGAGTATTAGCACGCGCCGTGGATTTCTTCCCTTTCTCTCTTGAGGATGCCAGTGTCTTGCGATGTACTAAATGCGAATCAAGGTGACCGTTTTACGTTTCAGGTATCTGCAGATGCTCATCCCATACCTAGCCCCCCGCCCTCCTTCAAACATTGCCCTCGCTGTGATGACATGTTGGAGACACACTGCAAATGGTTCTACTGCTTGTATATTCTACTTCAGGATGAGCAAGGCAACGAACTCACTGTGTCACTATCGGGGAAAGAGGTGGGTGTTCTTTATTGGAAGTGTAGCATCAACAAAAAAACCGTTCACGTATTAGTGCACGTTGCTGCAAGATGTAGATCCAACCGACTTTCGACATGATCAGGTGGCATTCCGCAGGTTTGTCACGAATCTCGATCCTATTTTGGGTAACTTGAGAGACGTTCATGTGGCTTGGTCGAAGAATGAACATAGAGTCATCGAGTCGCCGTTGATGATGTGCACCATTGAAAGTTGGAATGTTGATGACGAGAAGGGATATGGTCTCCTTGATTGTATCTCCAGAGAAAGGACCAGGATATGATTTGCGAAGAGTAAAACAAGGAGGTAATCGAGTGTATAATATGGCCTAGTATTATGTAAATATAGCAGAGTAATCGAGACGGTAAATCAACTTGGCGAACCCAAGTACCAAAGGTCCATATGGAACTCACTGGAAGACTACTGTTCATTTTGCCTCCACTTTGCTATGAGCAAATCCCTAGTTTGATCACGCTCGGCTTGGACGGCTTGTAGCCGTGCCAGAAAACACTCTGCCTTGGCCCGTTCTTCGGCCACTTGTGCACGTAATGCCGATATCTCCTTATCTTGTGGATATTATCAGCAATGAGGCGCTGGCGCTGTGTTTCGAAACGCGCCCGCTTGTGAAGACAATGTGCTCAGATTGCGATCGTAGGTGCACATGATGGGCTTGAAGAACTCGATTAGTGGGTGTGAGAGCATATCCCCAGAGGTCGTGGCAGTGAAGATATCGACTTTGAAGTGTTTCAGAATCAGCTTCGCTCATGAGTAGATTCCACAGTCGTTAAACCCGTTGGCCGGGGTGGTAGTGCTTAGTGGGCGGGGCTTGATGGATTCGATGAGCCCTCCACTTCCATGTCGCTGTCCTTATCTTGGGTACCATCCGAGCGTATTCCTTCGTGTTGAGCGTCTGAACATTGTCGCTTAGCTGGTTCTTGTTGACCACCTGCTCTGGAGCCTGGCGACGTTTTGCGCTTCTTTGCGAGCAGGCCTGGATCAAGGATCAGTGAGTTGAACAAAGCGTTCCATTTTCAAATACCTTTGGTTTTGCTGCCTATTCGTGTCTGGTCTGCACCCATGGCCAACGCATACGTACGAAAGAAAACACTATATGAGAGGGTGGCAGCTTCTCCCTTGTCCTTGCTGGTTGAATGTTGGCAGTACGTATCCTTGACTTCGAGTAGGTATGGTGGGATCCAACACGAGCATTCATCATCAGAATGGAAGGTACAATGAGGAATTCCAACGACAAATTGTCTCGTTTCATCATCCCACAAGATCCTCGAGTACGAGTTCGTGTAGTCCACCATGACGACATCTGAGTTCGCAGCCCAGGGGAAAACGTAAAGCATTGCACGACAGAATTGGACGAACCTCACAAAGCTGCTCCCGACCCACGTCGATGGAGGAAAATACCTTTGGCATGCTCTTTGACAGGAATAAATGCTCCCGATGGCACAATTACTTGGTCCATGGCTTTGTCAGGTACAGGTTGGCCAATCATGTGGAACTTCTTGATCAGTTGACGATCCTCTAGTGCCCATTCTGCGTATGGGTATATTTGCTTGGTCAATGAGCCATCGCGGTGGATCCGATCCCAAGCAGCGCAAAATGCAGAACGGCATGCGGCGTCGTATCCACGCTTTGGGGTAAACATCTCAAAACTCCTAGGCTCGCCGCCTTCAGGTCTCGCCATCATGTCGCTTGCAAGTTCAACAGCGAGTTCCGGTAGGTGGCAGAAAGCATATTGGACTGCCTCCTGCAGAAGCTGCTGGTAGCACCAATAGAGAACGTGATCCTTCTTTACTTGAGAGGTTTCGGGACAGTGTTCCAAGATTCCGTGCCGATTTGGGCCAGACCTGTGTGAACGGAAAGCATGAGCTAGCCGCGATAGTAAAAGAGCCGGGTATTTCCAGGAGTTTTGAAGAGTTGGAATAACGCGTTGGGGATCCTCCAAAGGTGGGATGGTTTAAATAAGCCGAGAGTACCGCAGAATACAACCCCTAGAGTGATATCGCTGGGAAGACCGATTATCACAACGGAAACTTGGTCAGATCTTATGACCGACTCTTCGCGGAATAAGCCTTGTCGCACGCCGTTCTCGCCTTTCACAGTAACCTTGGATCTAGACATGTTGTACATCATTCGTCGTCTTGACATGGAGGCGACTTTCGTAGCGGAATCTTGATCAGTCAACGCTAGAGATGATGATTGAAGCAGTGTCGATCAAATACATGCCTTTTTTCTCCCTTAAGTCGAACGGAGTGAACGGAAACAGTTCATCGAGTTTGACATCGATTGACGGTGAACAGGACGAGCATGTAACCTTTTCCCAACTCACTTCGCCAACGTCATGGCCAACCCTGAAGGAGATGCCAGGGGAGGTCCGAACACGTCTCCCGCCGCACCTTTTCCACGAGCTCGTAGAGAAACCGCGTGGCGGTCGTAAACCCTCTGCCATTCTGGCCAGCTGCCCAAGGACTCTCGCGAGTGGTAGATGCTCCAGGCGTTACGAACGTAGTAAAAGAGGCATCCGAATCTGGTTGTCGAACAATGAAAGTGCGATGGTTCTTGTAACCTCGACGATATCGCAAATGTCCAAATCTGAGGCGTACGGAGTCTGCTCGAGAGTATCGCGCGCAATTTTGGCCGAGACAACATACTCTGGTAACCATGCGGAATCTCTGAGTTGCGATCCATGGGGACCGAGGAGAAGGCCAGGATACAGAGAGGAAACTTTGTCTTTGAGATTTTGCCGGGCCGCGCGATCAGGAGAGTCGGTATGCCCAGTCTGATCATTCGAGAATCTCCATTTCCTTCAGCAACTGGTCAACCTGGTTCTGGACATACTCCTTGACAACAAGAGAGACATCCATAATGCGATCCGCTCTAGATTCAAGTTGAAGAATAAAACGCATGCTGTTGTTTGCTCACGTGATTAAGAATACTGCGTGACACTGTGACTGTTGTGTGACAGACGCGTTCTGACAGGACGCGACACCAACTAGTACTAGACCGCTCAATACCAACATGTCTCTGCCGGTCGTTAAAGTAGATATCAACTACGACGAGGAGTTGAGTGCGTGTATTATTACCAGTCATCATCATCTGCTCATCCGTCGTAGATAAAATACGCAACTTCCTTTCAACATATGTCAGCCATGACAAGGACTTGGATCGCGATTTCGCAAATATTGCACTAAACGACGACGACGACGACCATCTCGCAGGTCCTCGGACAAATGGAATCAAGTATATGCAACAATTGGTAGGCTTTTCCTGGCCCAGAACCTTCCTCCCATTTTGACGCCTGGTACTAAGCAACGAATAGCAAATCGCGAGCAGCAGATGTTAACCATTGACCTCGAAGACATCCATCAGGTGAGAATTCAAGCTTCAGTTATCGGTCAAGCATCTAATTATTATTTCTCAACGAAGCATGAGAAAACCGTTTCCGAGCTTGTGATCCGCATCCAAAATAATACCAGGCGCTATGTTCAGCTGTTCTGCGAGGCCGTTGACAGACTTATGCCAACTCCGACCAAGGACATAAGTGAACATGACGAAGTTATCGATGTCATCCTCCACCAGCGACGTGAACGGAACGAGCAAACGGAAGGAGTTCAAGAAGGTTTCCCCGACCATCTCTTGCGGCGGTAGTGCGTGTTATCACCACCGTAAGGCATGCATCGCACTGATCATTGCTCTAGTAATATCTACTTTCAGCCTCTGCGATCGGACATTGCGCTGGCAGTTCGCGATGTCAAAGGTGCCCACCTGGGGAGACTGATTACCATTCGTGGAATTGTGACTCGTGTCTCAGAAGTGAAACCTCTCCTGCTCGTCAATGCCTACACGTGTGACGTGTGTGGCTCAGAAACGTTCCAACAAATCTCAAGTAAGACGTTTTCCCCAATCACCGACTGTCAGAACGAGAATGAGTGCAAAAAGAACGGCATTCGCGGGTCTCTACACATGCAGACGCGCGCTTGCCGCTTCAGTCCGTTCCAGGAGGTCAAAATCCAAGAAATGGTTTGCCTCCTTTCTCCAATCTTTCGTTTTTTCTCAAGCTGTCGCAGGCAGACCAAGTTCCGGTGGGTCACATCCCTAGATCAATGACAGCTCATATGAATGGCAATCTCGTTCGCATGATGAATCCTGGAGACGTAGTCCATCTTGGAGGCATTTTCCTTCCTATTCCTTACACTGGATATCAAGCTGTTCGAGCAGGACTGCTCACCGACACATACCTGGAAGCGCAACATATCCATCAACTGAAGAAGCAGTATAGTGACATGGAAATCACACCCCAGATACAGGCACAGATCGCTGATATGCAACATGACCCCGCGTTGTATAACAAACTTGCTCAAAGCATCGCTCCGGAGATTTATGGACATCAAGACGTGAAGAAAGCACTCCTCCTGTTGCTGGTAGGGGGTGTTACTAAGACCATGGGCGATGGAATGAAGATTCGTGGTGACATCAACATATGTCTCATGGGTGACCCAGGTGTTGCCAAGTCACAGCTACTCAAGTATATCTCAAAGGTTGCCCCACGGGGTGTATACACTACGGGCAAGGGTTCCTCCGGCGTCGGTCTCACTGCTGCTGTGATGCGAGACCCAGTCACAGATGAAATGGTCCTTGGTAAGTGACTTTATGAGAAGTAGCACATGTACTAATAAGCATGGGTCCAGAGGGGGGCGCTCTTGTGTTGGCCGACAACGGCATCTGTTGCATCGATGAGTTCGACAAAATGGATGAGGCTGACCGAACCGCCATCCACGAGGTAATGGAACAACAAACGATCTCCATCTCCAAGGCCGGTATCTCAACCACTCTCAATGCTCGGACATCAATTCTCGCCGCTGCGAATCCGCTCTATGGACGCTACAATCCAAAAGTGTCTCCTGTGGAAAACATCAACTTGCCTGCAGCACTCCTGTCGCGTTTTGACCTCCTCTTCTTGATCCTCGACAAGCCAACACGCGAAGATGACGAGCGATTGGCTCAGCATGTAACCCATGTCCACATGCACAACACTCACCCTAAACTTGATTACGATGTCATTGATCCTTCCTTGATGAGGTCAGCGTTGATGGCGTTACCCAGTCATACATATCGATATAACTGATGCATAAAAATAGACATTATATTGCGCAAGCACGCCTCAGGCGCCCTGTCGTTCCGTCTACAGTCTCGAGCTACATCGTAGACTCTTATGTACGGTTACGCAAGCTCTCGAAAGACGAGGCAACCCAGAAGAAATCACACACGTACACATCAGCACGTACGCTGCTTGGCGTGCTCCGTCTTGCACAAGCACTTGCCCGTCTGCGATTCGCAGACACCGTGGAGCATGGTGACGTCGACGAGGCGCTTCGCCTGATGGAGTGCAGCAAAGAGAGTCTGGAAGACGACGAAGACAAAGAGTACGAACCTGACCGATCAGTCATCAGTCAGATCTTCCGACTCATCAAGAACATGGCCGGGGAAGGTGGTGGCAAACGACGAAAGAGGCAGCGCAGATTCGGCAAAGGACCTGGGGGCGAACGTGACATGGATGTCGACTCAAGCGAAGATGACAACAACGGAGAGCTGGCGCTCATTGACGTGCGATCTAGAGTGCTGGGTGCTGGGTATACTGAGGCGCAATTGAATGATACCATTGCTGAGGTGAGTTGGCGTTTCCTGTTTCATCTAGTGCATCGTTTACTATATCCGTACGTAGTACGAATCCATAGACGTCTGGGCGCGTGTGGCAAATGGCTCGAAGCTACGTTTCATCAACGTGTGACAAATAATTCCTTGTTCCATTCTCGCTTCTGTGCCGTGCTTTCGATTGTATACTGTCGCTTGGTATATGCAGAAATATGTCCATAAATACAACATCTCGCGCTATCCTGATTGATCTTGAGAAGCGTGTTCCCAACTAGACGACCCACTGCCGCTCCCGGGACTTGGTAGCCTCTCTTCTCGCAGTCGAGGATCATCTCGATATCTCGGGGTTGGCTCTGTAGACGCAGGGTCGTCATCATTCAGAAATTCAGAATGGAAGCCCAGCCCAGCCTCTTGATGGTCATGGAAAGAACGACCGGGGTGAAGCATAGTGTGCTCGTCCGCGTCTTCATCGTTGTCATCAGACACCTCTCCAAATGCGTCATATAACTCTTTTGCCCTTGGCCTTGGGCGTGCACCATCACCAGAAACAGAACCCATCGGGAGATCGCCATCCGCGAGGGGTGAGTACGCGGCACGCTGCCTTGCGTGTCTCCTCCAGAAAAAGATGCCAGCGCTTACAGCAAAGAGAATCGCAACACTAATGGCGACAAAGAACCACTTGGAGTTGGAGACGAGGCTGGACATGCCGGAAAACCAGCCTTCGTCGGGAGTGGGGGTCATGCTAGGAGTGGGGGGGGACCCTGGGAAGGCGGGACGGTCAGCTTCACCCTCCGCAGTATCGTGATCGCTTGGGAGGCCCGATGTGGGTTTCGGGTATGTTTTATTAACAGAAGAGGTGGGGATTTCAACCGACTCTGATTCCTCCAGGGATGGGAGGATTGCATCGTTAGTTGGAAGGACGTATGTCTTGGCTTCGGCAGGATTGACGGTGGAACCCCAGAACATGAGTCGCCAGCCATGGAATGTTCCGTTGTGTTCCGCGTCTGACTGATCGGACACCCTGATAGTCCAGTCGCCGACCGGGTTCTCTCCCCTTTTGCTGAAGTGAACGACTGAGTCATGAGGAAAGAGGAAACATACCAATGCTTAACAGTCATGAACCGCCAACCTTTGAATCCAGTGACCGCATAATCCGCTTTGCGGGCTGCAGCCAAGACGCTCTTTATGCCGTTGGGGCTGATGAGTTCCACTTCCACGTCACCTCGTTTAGAATGAGAAATCCAGACAGTGACTGTCACGTGTTCGAGCCCTTCGAAGTTATGCTCAAGTAACATATTGTTCGTGAAGGTGAACAGACTATTAACCCCGCCCAGCGTAATGGGCACGCCACCGGTCATAGTACCTTCCGGATCTGATAAGGAACCGTTATTGAGCTGGATTGCGGACGGATGAAACCAAGCTTGGGGCTTGACAAGTTTCCAATCTTGTGCCGCCGTGACAAAAGCATACGCGTTGAGCTGACCATATCCGTACTTATAGCTAAATGGCCTGCCCGAGGCGGTTTTTTCCCAGTCCGGGTCATCGGGGTTAATCATTTGAGCTGACTGAACACAAAGATGCTGGATGTCGCGCCAAGTAAGGTCAGGTCTTGTGGGACGATGTCAGACAAGTAGGAGGAGGCTAGAGGAGACTGACCGGACTTGAAGAGTGAGGGCAAAAACACCTGCCGCATTTGGGGCAGCAGCAGAAGTGCCACCATGATTGGATGAACAAGCATTTTCCCCCACGTCAGTGGTAACCTGGGAAAGGATGAGGGAAAGCGAAAGAAAGGGATGGGATGCACAGACGATGTTCTTCCCGCTGCCTGAGCTGTATGCGACTACCAAGTTGGCTGCACATGGTTCTGAGTAGTAGGGGTGGAGGCCTTTGTAGTCTACGGCAGAGACTGTGACGGAGTAGATGCTGTTGGTATAGCCGTCGAAATTGCACTGGTCGCCGGACATGGCGCCATTGCCGCTGGCGAACACGAATATAGATCCTTTTCCGTTTCTGCCGTTCTGTACACCATTGAGGAAGGCTTTGTGAATGATGTAGCTTGGTCCTTCCATGGACTTGCCGTCATCTGGTGGGCCCCAACTGCAGGAATAAATGTCGACATCATGGAAGCCATAGTTGAGGGCTGCTGCTTCGTCAACGTCCGAGATTGGACCGGAGAGAATGCGCACGCCTGCTACCTTTGCTTCATAGGCGAGGCCGACGCCGCAGACGTCATTCTTAACGGCCGCGATTTGTCCGGCACAACGGGTACCGTGGCGGTCATCGGAGAGCACGGGTTTTGGGAGCTCAGTTTGATCGTTGAAGTCGTAGGAATGTTCGGCGTCCTGGGGAGCATGAGGAAAGAATGCGGCACAAAGGACAGGGAGCGTACAAAGTTGTCGGCAAGATCCTTGCTTTCGTAGTCGAGGCCATCGTCTATCAGGGATGTAAGGACACCCTGACCTGTAATGCCGATCTCCCAGAGACCGGTGACGTTCATCATGTGCTGGGGGAACTCTTCGTTGACGATATGCCATTGCTGGGTAAAGAGAGGGTCCGTGAAGCCAAGACGGGCAGCGATGGCGGCGGCGGATGTATCCTCGGGACTTTGAGGGATGGGGGGCGGGGCACGTTTTGTCCGTTGGCGGGGGACCTGGTGGTCAAGCAGGTTGACGGCGGCGAGGGGGTGGGGGACAGGACCGTCGCGTGGTTGGATGGCGGCCTGTGCGCGGAGGGCGTCGTAGCGGGCGAGGATGTGCGGGTGGGAGTGTTTGGGGGCGCGAAGGAGCCATGCGTTGGGGAGCTCGCCGACCTGGCCGACGAGTTCGAGGCCGAGGCCGAGTTCGGAGATGCAGTCGACGACGGAGGGGGCGGCGGGGCCGGGAACGTGATCAAGGAAGAAGTAGTCGAACGTCACATGATCTCGTTTGGCGGGGACGCTGTGGGCGGCGGCGGCGACGGTGAGCGCGGGGCCGAGGAGGACGAGGGCGACAATGAGCGGGTGTCCGCGTGGCATCTGCGAAAAGGGCGGTGGTCACGTGTGCGCTGAAACGAACGGCGCCAAACGTTTGCCTGTTTCGGCAACGACCCTTTCAACAATGGCCGTCGCGAGGAAACGCACGCGTCGCTCGCTGTCCCCCGTGTCACACAGCGACGATGACCGCCCACCGCCCCCGCCCAGGCCGTCCCAAGAACGCGCCGTGGTTCACGT